>JAJOZX010005540.1:277500-316502 GCA_023014485.1 Bathynomus jamesi | reverse complement strand
TCAGCTGCCCTACATCATGTCTGTTAGCATTTAATTATTTGAGACCCCATTAAAGCCAAAAAAAAGTTTAAGGGGGCAAATTTTGAAAAAATAAATCGGACAGATACTGCAAAAATATATATTTTATGTTATAATTATTTTAATATTTATTTTATCGATGATGAGCTTATCTTTCTGATAAAGCTTATATATACAGGGTGTTCCAAAATTAATATACTAAAAACAAATAATATTTGCTAGTTTTTTTTATGAGTATCAAAAAATTCAAAGACCATGCGATTAAAGATGTTTTGAATTTTTTCAACAGTGTGTTTACACTTATATAGGGTGTTCCAAGGACCCCCCTGCTTGTTACAAAGAACGCCTTCAATAAGCACCACCACATTGCTCGAAACGTTCGAACATTTTTGAACGAAACATTTCCAGGCGTTGAATTGGCAGGGGAGAACCTTAAAATGGCCCGTTCGCTCCCCCGATTTTACCTTTTGGACTTCCATCTTTGGGGCGTTTTGAAAACAAATGTCTATAGTTTATACCATTCCCTGAAGTTGTGTTGGAAAATATATTTTGAGCAGAATAAGATTAATTATAGGTAATGATGGAAAACATGTACTGTACATGTTTATTAACAGAATTAAATAAAACTTGTAGCTTTCAGAATGTTGTGTTCTTTACATTTTGTTGTTATCTGAACTGAAAAATATATAATTAAGATTTGGTCTTGTTATATTTCTCTCTCTCTCTCTCTCTCTCTCTCTCTCTCTCTCTCTCTCTCTCTCTCTCTCAGTGAAGAACAGTTATGTAAAAATTTAAAGTGAAAACTTTCAAAACTAGAATTTCTGAAGCTGAAATAAAGAAAATTAAAACTTTTCCTCATTTTCTTTTCGCACAATTTTATGGAGTACAAATGATAATTTTTTTTTGTCTCGCTCCAAAAAGTATATATGCGCCGATATTGTTTTTAGTTTTTGTTATCATCAATTTTGAAAAAAATAATACGGACAGATACTGCAAAAATATATATTTTATGTTATAATTATTTTAATATTTATGGTTTCTACAGTTTTAGAAGTAAGTTACGAGTTTGTATTAGCAATTTCGACAACAAAATTACCCCAATTTCGTGAAAGGGTTTTAACAGGTTGAAAATTGCTCAAATAATAATTCCACTTCTGGGTCCATTCTGCTGCAATTTTCCTGCATTCAAGACTTCTTCCTGAATGTGAAAGGGATCAACCTGTGTGTGTGTGTGTTGTGTGTGTGTGTGTGTGTGGTGTGTGTGTGTGTGACGCAGTATTATATCCGTTTTAAGATCGACATTATAACAGAGGAGTATTAAAATTAAACAAGGTTTTTTTTATGCAAGAAGAAGGAGCCAAGGGTGAATGTCCGTAGAAGCGGCACCCCCCACCCCACCCGACCCATAGAAGAAGAAGAAGAGAGCCAAAATCAAGGTCCAGGGTTTTCGAGATGCCTGGACACTCTGCATTTCAAAGATTGAAGGTCATAAACTGGGGAAAGATGGATTGAGAAGATTGTTCCAGAGCTGACTGGTTGAGTAGATGAAAGTTTGAAAATACTGATTAACACTTGTATTAGAGAGTTGGACAGAAAAGGAATGAGAATGTGTCAACAGTCTGGTACTGCGTGCTCTCCTTAAAGGAGGAGGCACGCAGTTAGAGAGTTCAGAAGAGCAGTGCCCGTATAATAACGATAGTAAAGCGAGAGTGAGGCAACATTGCGGCGAAGAGAGAGAGAGATTGAAGACAGTGAATAAGAGGCGGAGAATTGATGAGACGAAAAGCCTTTGATTCCACCCGGTCAAGTAGGGTTGTGTGGGTTGAACCAACCTCTACACGAGAAGCATACTCCATACAGAGGCGGACAAGACCCCTGTACAGAGAAAGCAACTGAGCCGGAGTGAAGAAACCGCGGAGACGGTACAGCACACCTAACCTCTTAGAAGCTGTTTTGGAAAGAGAGTAGGCCGTATCATATGTGATACATTCAAGTTTGTGTGTAATATATATATATATATATATTATATATATATAATATATATATATTATATATATATATATATATATAATAATAATAATAACGCACTGTCGCGACGAAGTATTTAGAATGAAACCACTCTTCAGGAAGACATAAATTTTTATTTCTTAACACCAATACAGTTTCGGCTCTTCGCGAGCCCTTTTCAATTGGTAATGACCGTATAAACAGAACGGAGTTTATATACACCTGAAGGTAATTATCAGGTATTAGCTGACTGAACCTTCCCATCCTCTTCAGAGGATAGTTAAGTGACCCTCCGACCCAACTTTGACCCGATAGATGTATCACTGTGATGTGATTTATTATTCACTGTGGGGTATAATCAAAGATAGAGTCAACGCCCAGAAACCTCGGGACTTCGATCACACGATGACTTTGATACGTCAAGATTTCGAGACGTTGAATAATAACAAAGAACTGTGCTACCCTATTTGTTGTTCAGTAGTTCTAAAGATACAACGTATATATTGAACATGATGGAGGACACTTTGAACAATTTCTGTAATAAATATTTCTTCATAAGGTGATTCCATTATTCTCGGTAAACTGATTTATGCCGCACCTGGTATATATATATATATATATATATATATATATATATATTATATTCTACTTTTACACTTTTAACAATGATTATAAAAATTCAAATTACTCACAAGGCTTTAAAAAATTTAACATTTTAAAATGTAAATTCGACACCATATTAAAAAAAAATCTTTATTTGGACAAACTAAAAAAAATAAAAAATTAAGAACAAAACAAAAAAAATAGACATCTTTCCAGACAAAAGATGCCGAGTCGCTTCGCCTGCGGTCATTGTGAACCATTTGCAAAATTAAATGTCTGGAAAAAATGTTGCAAGTCTTGTTACGTACACTTGAAGGAATGAAGGTCCGCCTACAAACATAATTTTATATTATTTTGTAAAGAAAAGGGAGCAAACATAAGGAAACAGCTGTATGTTACTTCTTAAGTTTGTGTGTGTGTGTGTGTTTCGGGAGGTGACTGTGTTTAAGGATATATGCAGCGCCCATCGCGACATGAACGTGTGTGTGTGTAGCGATATTAGCGGTGTCCCCATAGTTCCATTAACTTTATTTAGAATAGTTTAAATGTCGCCATCCACAACAACAGCTGTGTACAGATGTGTGTGTGTGTGTGTGTGTGTGTGCGCGCGCGTGCGCGTTTCAGTTTCGATACAAGAAACAGTTTGCGTGAAAAAGTGAATTATTATCTTTATTAAAAAACTTGCTTTCCTAAAGAATTACATTTGTTGATAGCGGAGAGACCATTGTCATATTCTACAGTGAAATTTGTTCACTATAATTTCCTTATTATAATGCCATCAGCATTGTGGTTTTATATGTCGAGAAATGACAATGGACAATTACCAGACATTTTTTAGAAAGAAAGAAGAGATATTTTCAGTATTTTTCTTAAATTATTTATCTTTTATTACAATGTTAATTTTGAAAATATCAAGGGAACAGACATTCATTTATGCTTCATTAAAGTTCCATGCACATTGGAAGTGAGTGTGTGTGTGTGTGTGTGTACGGGGTATAAGTGAGGTCGGGCGCGTAATAATTCACAGGTGAAGTGTGGGGGGTTTTGGTGAGATAATCCTTTCGGGACTTAGGAATATTGAATAAAAAAGTGTGTTAAAAAAACTAGAAAATTTTTAATGTCGTAAAACGTACGTATTAGTCCTGATTAAGTTGGGTTAGGTTAAATTATCTCTCTATTTAATGATTTAACAGAAAACACCCTTCGAGCCCTCAGTTACGCCCTAAACGCTTATTACGCCTTTCTCAGTTTGATAGCACAAAGGTTTAGGTTAGGTTAAATTAGATTAAATTAGATTAAATTAGATTAAATTAGGTTTTGTTAATAATTATTTTAGATATATGGATTTAAGAAGTCAGTTCCTCGCTTATGCTCTCTCTCTCTCTCTCTCTCTCTCTCTCTCTCTCTCTCTCTCTCTCTCTCTCTCTGAAAAGACTGTCGCTATACGTACACGCATGTGTATATACAAACTTCACCATTATAAAATGTGAATAAAAAAGCCCAGTAAAATCGATGATATGAAAAATTCGTTCACGGAAAATTCTGACCTTTAAACAGGAAAATCTTTGGTTACAACAACCAAAATACGTTTGACAACCACAATCCAAATGGTTAATGGTTGGTTCAACCATACGATGATTCCACTCATCATGTGTTCATTTTTCTGATAACAAACCTAACAGGTAACAGCGCAAGCGTAAAATATGGTCGAATTAACCCTTTGAATTGGTTGGCAAATGGTTAATCCTATATTGGTTTGTCATAACAAATATATTTCATTGTGTAGACACGGGGTAAATATATTGCACGGTAATCGTACCTCCCCAATATTAACCCTTTCATTCATACCCAAATTAAGTCGAAAAGTAAAAAAAATAAAAAATTGGGATATAAAAATCGTTTAATTGGACCCCAAATAACTGAAAAATATATTTTACAAAGTTTTATTGTTCATAATTAATAAAATACGAAATGTGTTAAATTTCACACATTGGGAACTGGAAGGTATCATTGAAATTTCACACATTGGGAACTGGAAGGTTAACGATGAAAATTTCACACACTGGGCATTAAAGGGTTAATGATTAACATACATACATAGAGGTCGTCCCAAAAAAATGTATACACACTTTAACAGCTGATAGCTCAATTGATGTTTCTTTCTTTCCAAGTTAAACCCATTAGAATTAATAATGGCAGTCAGACTAAGCTTTGAACAAAGGAAATTCATTCTAAAATGCTACTGGAAGTGTGAAAACGCAGTTGAAGTGCAAAGACAGTTTAGGAGGGAGTTTCAAACAGATCCACCAACGCGACTTACCATCACTCGAATTAGAGATAAGTTTGAAGCCGATGGAACTGTTCAGAATGTCCACAAGAAGCGTTCCGGAAGACCACGGACATCGACAAGCCCCACAAAGCAAGAAAGAGTACTGGAAACGTATCACCAAAGTCCAAGAAAATCTGTGCGGCAAGCGAGTCGTGAGGTAGGAATTTCAGAATCGTCTGTCCAACGCATTTTGAAGCGCTGTCAATGGAAAAGTTACATTCCAAGATTAGTCCATGCTATTAATGAAGATGATGATGATGATCCGGACCGAAGAGTGGAGTATTGCGAGTGGTACGTGGTACTTGGCACGATGTGGATGTGGATTGGACGAAGGGGTTTCGTAGAATACCCTCCGCGTTCACCAGACCTCACACCACTAGACTTTTTTTATGGGGATACTTAAAAGACAAAGTCTACGCTATAAAACCTGCAACAGTCGCTGAATTGAGAGCAGCCATTGAACGAGAATGCACACAAATACCAAACGAAATGTTTCGTGATGTTTGCGATTCCATTGCTTCGCGTTATCAGCAGTGCCTGGACCAGAACGGACGTCAGTTTGAAAACAGGCGTTGACAAAACAATTAAATAATGTCTGTAGATTCTATTACATTTTGAAAATGAAATGTATTTTAATAAACACTGCCTTTATAAGTATTTAAAGTGTGTATACATTTTTTGGGACGCCATGTATATACATACGTACATTAACTAAGAACGCATTTCCCATTCGCACTGGGGTGGGCACGTGGAAGAGTATTTTTCCAGAAAAGGGTCCCCAGCTTAACCTCAAACCCCGTCACGCGCGGAAAGACGCAAGATATAATCCCACCTTAGGCGACTTGCGGGGATCCCCCCCCCCCTCTTATTTCGAGATGCACGAGTAAAGCGCGTTGGCAATTCTTCTTCCCCCCTCTCCCATTCCCTCCAAGCCCCACCACACACACACACACACACACACACACACACACACACACACACCCCTCCCCTCCCATAAATATAGTTTATTGCATCTTATATTAGGATGCACGGCCAATTTTGGTTAATGGACAACAGTTCGTAATAAATTTGCCCCAATTAAAACGTTATCAATACGAAAGAGGAGCATCGTTCTATTGAACTACGAAATTCATTGGCTCATTCGAAGCATATTCACTTCTTGTAATTGCACACTTCATAACATGATCAGTTATATCGTTGAGACTAACTGGGCCTTCCGCTTTTCATGTTTCATCTTTCTCATAAGGCGACACTTTCAAAATTATATAATATCAATAGTTCGATTTGTTTCTGCATCAAAATTTATTATTAATAATAATATCATTATTATTAGATAGAATAGATAGATAGATAGAATAACCTTTATTAATAATAATAAAATAAATTTTTTTTTCAATTTACAATGACATGAATAATTGTGAAGCTCGACTATTTATTTTATTTAATTTGGCCCTTAAGCTTTAGACTTTACTGGGCTCTTATTAAAAATAAGCAGCTAGTTGTTATAAATTAATAATAATAAATAAGTATTATTAATAGTTAAAACATGTATTACAATATTAATTGACAATATTAAACAATATTAGTGGACATTAATCCTAGATTTTTGTTAGTATGCCATTATTAATCGGGATTTCAACTTGGTTTTAAACAAATTTACATTCACAATATTTTTTATATCGGCATGCGAGTCATTCCATAGTTTCAATCCAATGAAAATGGGTAGTTTTTGAGATGAAGATAATCTAAATAGAGGTATAACGAGCTTTGATCTATTTCTGGTCTGATACGAGTGGATTTCTTGATGAGTTACAAAATATCTCTTTACCCATTGCAAATTAATGATTTTGTTCTTACACTCGTAAATAAAAATAAAATGTGCCAGTTTGGTTATATCGTTGAGCTTTAGTAGGTTTAGCTCTTTAAATAATGCACTAGAGTGATCAAAGAAATCAGCATCAGATAATAACCTTATTGCTCGTTTTTGGATGACAAAGATATCATTTAATGCGTTGTTAGCGGAGTTTCCCAAACAAGGGTGCAGTATGTTATATAAGGAAGAACAAGAGAATGATAAAGAGTCAATAAAATTTGTTTAGGGACTACATTTCTAAGTTTAAACATTATAGCAACGCTCCTTGAAATCTTTTCGCGATATAATTTACATGATCACTCCATTGCAAATTCTTATCTAGCATTACACCAAAAATTTTGTTACAGTACACTCCTTTATGGCGATTTCATTAACATTAAGTTCATCAAGATATACATTTCTTTTATTAGTAAAAATCATGAAATTTTTTTTACTGGTATTTAGGAAGAGTTTATTGGTGGTCAACCATTTCATTACACTGATGAATTCTGAATGAAATATATTCTTAGCTGTATTAACATCTTTGCAAGAAAAAGAGACAGTTGTATCATCTGCAAACATTATGAAGTTCAGTATATCAGATGAACGTGGAAGGTCACTTATATATAATAAATATAACAGTGGACCCAGAACTGAGCCCTGTGGCACACCATGTTTGACAAGCGCTTTAGTTGAGCAAACCTTATTTACTGATAAAAAATGATATCTATTGGACAAATAACTTTTAAACCAATCACTGATTGCTCCTCTAAAGCCGTAACAATATAATTTATTAAGTAGAATATTATGATCTATTACATCAAACGCCTTATTCAAATCCATAAATAGTGATATCATTATTTCTTTGTTCTCCTTAGCTATATTTACATTTTCCATAAGATTTAAAAGAGCCATTTCCGTTGTTTTATTATTACGGAAGCCATATTGATTTGGAGATAATAAATTGTCGGATTCTAAATATCGTTGCAGTCTACTTTTTACAAGTTTTTCAAAAACCTTGCTGAACACAGATAATGAATACACCGGCCTGTAATTTGTCGCTAGTGTAGGATCACCCCCTTTAAAAAGGGGTGTTATACAACCATTTTAGCAGTGATGGGAATATTCCTTTGGAAATACTTTGATTGATAATTTTAGCCAAAGTTACAGATGTCTTATCTTTAACAAGTTTCAATATAGGTACAGGAATGTTATGAATGTTATTTTCTGTATTTTTTAATTTGCCAATAATATTCTGGACCTCAGTAGAGGTAGCAGGAACAAAAGAAAATGAATTTAGTGGACTGGGTGGCATATATTCTAGAGGTGCGTGATCATTATTTATTAATTGTGAGCGAAGCTTATCCCCTATTGAAGTAAAATGTGCATTTAAAGAGTCTGCAATAGCAGTATCATCAGTAATTTCTTTATTATCAACATTTACTTTCTCTATTGGATTTTTCTTAATTTGTTTTCCGAGAAGATTGTTTATGATTGTCCAAGTGTTTTTCATGTCTCCTTTATGTTTGAAAAATTGATTAGTATAATAGTTATATTTTGCAATTTTTATTATTTTAGTTAATTTGTTTCTGTATTGAGTATATTGTATTTTAGGAATTTTGCTCTGCAATTGCAATTTGAATAATTTATCTCTGTTCTTTATTGAAGTGATAATTCCTGGAGTGATCCATGGATTTGCGACACTTTTGGGTGAATCTGTTTTTCTCCTTAAAGGAAAGCAAATATTAAAAATATGGAATCAGGTGTCATAGAAGAACTGAAACATATGATCTGGGTCATTTAAAGGTTCGTCACAGTCAATTCGAGTATTTTCTACAGCCCCAATAAATTTTCTTTTGTTAACCTCTGAGAATATTCTGTAATCAATGGTTGTTTTGTCCGCAACCTGAACAATGTTATTGAATATAGCGTAAGTAGGAAAATGATCACTGATGTTAGTGGTTATAATTCCAGAGTTTACGAGGGCATTGCTATTTACAAATATATTATCAATCGTAGATTCTGTTATTCGATTGCCATAGCTGCAGACTCGAGTGGGTTTGGTAATAGAATGACTAAGATAGAAAGAATTCATTAAGTTTAAAAATTTATGAGAGATTGCTTCAGATTGCAAATTGATGTTGAAGTCTCCCGCAACTATGGCATTCGATTTGATTTATGGAAGTTGCCTAACATGTTATCTAAGTGAATTAAAAAGCTATTGATATTAGTATTAGGTGGTCTATATATTGCATGGACAGAATATACATTACTTTTGTCTTTTATATTCACAGTCAGGTTTTCATTGTCACTATTACATAGAGAAAATACTTCGTTAGAGTTGTAAGTTTGATGCACATACAAAGAGATACCCCCACCAATCTGAACATCTCTTACAGTAAGATAAGCAACGTAATTATCCATATTATATAGGTTTTTAATACTACTATTTAACCAGGTTTCGGTGAGAATTATAACACTAAATTTGACCGTAGAAATTTTCAAAAGGGCTAATAAGTAGTTATAATTCCTAGGTAAACTTCGAATGTTTAGATTTAGCACTGAAAGATTTTTATAAATATCTTTTTGTAATACAAAGGCATTAAACTCGTCTATCGATGAGACCATGCAATTGCCTACACCAGATTCCCGTTCTAGATTCTCTAAACTGGATACAGAATATTTTGGTAATGAAGTGAAATGATTAATATCGGCACATATAATATGAGAGTCTTTATCGATAAAAGCCATTTAACAGTAGTTCTCAAACAATTTCACTAAATACAGAATATGGGAATAAGGGGTTACCGTCCAGTTGAGCCAAGAATGGGAAAGTCGACTGTTGAGATTGTATGCGGAGTTATTCGCAGGCTTTCTGCGTGCCGACTGTCGGCTGGCGTTTTCGTAGTTCTCATAGCTTCGAATGCTTCTTCACTAACAAGGTGAACTCCTTTGACCGAAGTATTCCGCGTTGGAGGAGTTTCTCTTTCTTTAATAATTAACTTCGCTCCAAGGAAGCAGGCAACTTTCCCCAGTCTCCTCACTTCTATGAGTTTAGGGAGCTTTTCTTAAGAATTTTACGCGTTTCCTCACATATGTCGTCAGTGACGAAGATTTTTGATCCTTTCAGCTTTCGTCTGTTTTTAGTATTAAATCTCTGAGAGTTTCATCCTCACATATTACTTTTATAGCTAAAGTGAGCGTCTTAGATTCAGTCATGTCATTAACTCTAGAATTATTATTTATTATTATTAATGTTATTATTAATATTATATATTATTTATTATTATTATTTTTTATTATTAATTATTATTATTTATTATTATTACTAGTACAGTTCCCGTCGCTTCGCTGACGGTTAGACAGGCTAAACTACAGAAAAGAACGCAGCCGTGAAAATTTTGAGCTTCACATTGTCAACATTTCTGAATCTGGTATCTCCCAAAACCTACTCACCACCATTCATGCAACTTGGGGGCTAACCCCCTCCCCCATTACCCCCCACCCCTCCCCATTACCCCCACCCCTCCCCATTACCCCCACCCCTCCCATTACCCCACCCATCCCCCATTACCCCCACCCCCACCCTTCCCCATTGCTAAACTACAGAAAAGAATACAGTCATTAAAATCTTGAGCTTCACATTGCCGCCCGTAATACAATTTCTGAATTTTTTTCTCAATTTTTTCTCACAATTTCTGAAAGTGTGATGGACGGACGGACAGAAGGACAGCTCTCTTATTATAATACTAGCAAAAGTGGGCCCTACGGGCCCATTTAGCTAGACCTGCGGTGCTGGGGCCTTCGACCTCAGTAATCACCCAATTACTGGGGAGTCAATTATTCGGTCAATAAAACTGTAGAAAAGAACGCAGCCATGAAAATCTTAAGCTTCACAAATCTTGATACAATAGGTTCGAATGTGAAGCTTAAGATTTTCATTGCTGCGTTCTTTTCTATAGTTTTAGGTATCAAGAATCTTCTTCTCTTTTCGAGCGTGATAGACTGACAGACATTCCTGGGTGTTTATAGTATTAATAGATTACAACGGACTTGAGTCGTCCATATCTCTCTTATTTCATTGTCACTAAACGGTAAGCGTTGGTAACTTCGATATGTAGTAGAGGTTACGTGCGACGATCCCTCATCTCACGGAGGTCACGCTCGTGGCCTTCCTCTGAGGTTTGCTTGGTGAAGGAGAGAATCACTTTCTTGCTCTCTATCTCACATAGGCAGGCACACCCCACTCATCTGGGATTGTCCTGAGCCACGTGTCTAGTCTTCTTTTGAAGATTTCCACACTGAAGCTAAATGGTTAAACAGACTTGGTCCTCAGACAACAAGTCTATTTTTCTTTCAAGGCTGAGGATGTTCCTCGTTATGGGACCTTAGGACAGCAGTATGTCTGTTTTGGGATGATCACTGTTCTCAACAAGAGAATCATTACCATCTTGTTCCTTCTTTTAAAGGTTCTCAGTATCTGTCTCACTTTTCTCTTTGTTTTGTTTATCTCTATCTTGTTTTCTCTCAAATTTCGCATCGTCGGTCATTATAACTCATAAATCTTTTGTTCTCGAGTTTCTCTGAATTTTCTGTCCAACCGGGGCATAGTATTCTACAGATTCCATTTCTACATTTCTTCCGTATCTTAAGAACTGAAAATTTCGGTGTTAAATTTCAACTTGTCTTCCGACTATACTCTATCACCCGAGTTTCTAATTTTTCTGATGATTTTTTAGTCATCATGTAAAAGATGGTACTATACTATTATTGGTTATTTCAATGTCTGTATCGGTTAACATGATTATGAATAGTAATGTAGCTATATACATGTCTTCTAAACACACACACCACACACACACACACACACACACCACACACACACACACATTGTCTTATTGTTCCTCGATTTTGTACTTGAAAGCACAACAACAGAAAAACTGAGTCAAACATTTTGTTGTTCATATTTTAAAAGGAGGTTATCATAGCAAACACTAATTCTTTGTTAAAATTTTCGCCATTTATTCTCTATCTTCCAAACCAAACCTTTATATACGGTATATCAACTCTGACAAATAGATCTTAAAATATTTGCTTTGAAGAGAATTACTTAAAGTTACACAAAGAATTGGTGTTCATCAAAAGTTTATTGTTGGAGAATAATAGTTTAATAGATACCACTGTTGGGAGACCTTTTGATGAAACTTTATTAATTCCGAAGATATAAATGTTATCACTGTTTGGTCCCTTTTTGAAGAAACATTATATTTTACTTTAACGTAGACGGAAAATTTAATTAAGTTAAAATAAATAAAACAGGTTTATAGAATTATGTTAAGAATTCTAATTAAAGATATAACGTTGGGAATCCTATTAAATTAGATGAGGGACGTTTATTTTCTATTCAAATACGAGAATAATGTACGCTTCTCCGTTTCAGCATTATTTATTAGTATAATTGACTTCCGTATTGGGTCGTCGTATATTGGGAAAACGAAAGGACGCTTAAAATCGTGTATTTATGAATACATGCACAAAAATCAGTTGGAACAAACCAACCAATCCGCAGATCATCTAATTCTTGCATGTGTAAACGCGCTCACATCCATACCCACCCAATTTCTCTCTCTCTCTCTCTCTCTCTCTCCTCTCTCATATATATATATATATATATACACTTTTTTTTTGCTAAAAAAAGACTTCAGAAGAAGACCAGATGCCTCGCTCAGGACGGTATCAGATGAGCCGGGTGTACCTGGCTATGTGCAGAAGAGAGCAGCTCGCTCCTTCACCAAGCCATGCCTAGAAGCGGGGCCACCAGCTTGACCTTCGTGTGAAGAGAGACCAACGGACGGAATTACAACGAAGTTAACAAGGATACACACACACACACACACACACACACACACACACACACACACACACACACTATTTCGTTCGAAAGCCGAGTGTTTTAATTTTAATAATTTTTAAAATTTATTAAACTTTTTAATATTTCAGCCAATTTTCTTTGATATTTCTACTGTTATCTGTGTACGATAACTACCTTTCATATATATATATATATATATAAGAAAGATATTTTTAAATTTAAGGTCACTACTCAAAGATTAACAACGTAAATCTAATCTAAAGCTTTTATGTATGTTTTCAAGCGCGCGCGCGCGCGCGCGCACACACACGCACACCACACACACACACACATATATATATATATATATATATATATATATGTGTGTGTGAGAGAGTGAGAAGAGAGTTAAAAAATGTTTTTTTTTAAACATTTTCTTAGTCTGACTAAAATATAGTTCTGGATACGAACTAGTGGACTTGAATCATGATTCAGCAAACTTAGAAAAATTTCACAGCTTTCAGATTCGACATATTATTATTATTTTTATTATTATTATTATTACATATAATATTTCTAGCATGTTCCTTAATTATATGATTACGTCTTCTAATACCATAATAAGTGGTTATTTGCTTTAGATCAAATTAATAATGTAGTGACGTTTACACAGAAGAATTAAACGTATTCGGAAATATATATATATATTATATATATATATATATATAATATAATATTTTTTTTTTATTTTATTTTTTTTTTTTTATTTATTTTTTTTTTATTTTATTTTTATTTTGAAAATATTTAAAAAATTTATATTTTAGACGAGCTTAAAATATTTTGAAATTGCCACATGAGGATTTTCAAAAAAGTTGTGTTCCCTTTTAAGATAAAATTTTTTAGCCTGAATACATCAATATATTAAAGATGATGATGTTTTGGAGTGATTTAACCTCGTTCGTCACGGCAAAGGTCGTGTTTCGAAGGGGATCTACCTATAAATCTTTACGGTGAACTCGAACCACGGGTCACTACATCATCTGATGTAGGACGGTCACCCATTCGACTACTGAACAGGCGGAACGTCGCTTAATCTCGCTGATCAAACGGGAAACGGCGTTGTAACGTGGCACGACTTTAGTTTCAATTTATTTAGATGAGGTAATCGGAGATTTATTGAAATAATAAACAGGAATTCTTTCGAATGCCGTATCACATCACTTTAAATATTTATTTTCTTTATACTCAAACTACAGTTGTTATTTTCAGTGTAACCAATATCCAGACTGCTTTGAAAGTATCACCAAATTACATAACAGCCTCCTAGTACAATTCACCCCATTCTATTTTTTATAGACATTATCATTTTTTGCTCCTGATAACTTGAGACCCCCAAGGAAGAAGTGGCTAAACGACAAAAGTAAAAAAACGCTAAAAATGCAATTAAAGTTTTACCAATTTGAAAATGCTTTTGAACTTTTGAACTTTGAAGATATTTCGTCAACATATCTTCAAAAGTTCAAAATTTATGTCACTTTCAAATTTAGTACAACTTTAACTGCCTTTTCTGGCGTTTTTTTACTTTTGTAGTTTAGCCACTTCTTCCTAGGAGGGCCTCATTTGCTCTCTTAGCTACCTGAATAGTTGCGTAGCTGATGTGGTGAACTCGCTAACCAAAGTTCAGTGAAACCTAACGTATATTATCAACATTCATGGATACCAGATACCATTCATGGATACCAGATACCATTCATGGATACCAGATACCTGTGACTATCACACTTGAAGAGATCAATCAATAAGTTTGTAGTTTTAAATAAAAGAATTAATTTATATTTTTTTGAAACGATGATAAAATTCCCTTTTATTAATATCAGATATTTTAGAAGTTCTATAATTTCTTTTAGTAAGAATTATTTTCAAGGTGATTGACAAGAATTAGCGAGAGTAAACTCTACTTTCAGTTAATCATTCGCACGTGTCGCGAAACAAACCTAGATTAGGTTAATCAAAGGTAATTTAAACCAAAAGTAATGTCACTAAACAAGGAAATAAGCTTATTGTATGGTTAGCTTTTATATATATATATACATATACACACCGTATATATATATATATTTTGCTACCAATGCTTAGGATTACCTTTGAAAACATCTACGAGGCTTACAAAACCCAACTCTACGAAGTTGTGATATTACTAAGGTTGTAATATTACTAGGGTGGCCACAAAATCCGTTTGCATGAAAAACGAGGGCAACATACACACATGCTGTAATTTCACTGTAAAGAAACTTTGTGGCCACTCTGTATATTTCAGCCATAGTTCCATTTTTAACAACAGTTTCAACCGTTGTAAGTTTTGTAAAATTCTTGTGGTTTCTCTCTGGATATTAAATCTAATCCAAGTTCATTATGACTTAGGAGTATAAATTATTAGAGATTTTGCGCTAAAAACCTTGCATTTCGGAACTTTTATAATACGAAGGATAAGTTTACACTCAATGGGGAAACTTTTAATATAATCCATATTAAAATGAACTTATTTCTAGATTTAGTGTAAATTATGTTGTTGTTTTTCAAATAAGCAAAGTTTTAATACGAGTTTCGATAGTTATTATAGTAAATAGAGATATTTTTAAAAGAAATTGTTATCATAAAGTTTTCTGAATATATTCCCGGGGTGATTAAAAAAATATGGGATATGTTCAATTTTGAATTTATACTGCATGGATTGTAATTAATTTTTATTTTTATTTTATTTTAATTATATTTTATTTTAATTATTTTGTTTTCGTTATATTTTATTTTCGTTGTATTTAAACAAATAATTACATCTGATTCTAATTTGCATAAATGAGGGTTATTGACAAAAGCTGTTATTCTCTTGAGGGGTGCAGCTGGTTATTGTGATATTACTAAAACGTTTTTGCTAGTTTTGGGTTTGTTAGTCAAAAACTTTCTTCCACGAACCGCGTGAAGAGCTCTCTTTAACTGGAGTAACTTTTGGTAAGTTATTCGTCAGGAGGACCAGAAACTGGCACACCGCTCAGGCCAACAAATGTGACTCTTTGCTGTAGCTCCTGGTTTATTATTATTATTATTACCAGCATCATCGGGTTCGCACCACCGACCTCAGTGTCTTCACTTAGCTTGTAGGGAAACGGGAGTAACTTTTGGTATGTTGGTGTAGCGAAGGATTACGCAGACGGAACGCGGATCAGTGCGTGTAATGGTTCAATCGCTACTTCGGATTGATTCGTGCAATTCTTTTTTGTCGTCCTAGTCCATTCGTGGCCATTTGAACAGTTATCAGAGTTGTATTTTTCAACATGCAGTGACTGAGGATGAATTAGATGTAAGAAAACCAAATGGTCGTTGGGTAGATGGTTAATGGGTATGGATACAGCGAATGCTTCGATATGCCATTTTGGTAAACTCGTCATTTAATATCAAGTTAATTTTTGTGCTCTAGTCTTGGTTATTTTTGGTTATGACTAGGTGTGTATATGGTTCTGTTCTGTTGGCAATTCTGCAAGAATTAAGTCTAGTCGTGTTCAGTCTTTCCTCAACAACCCACGCATGAACGATCCTCTACCCATTCCATTTCTTCAACGTGACATTATATTGACACTAAAAAAACTAACGATTTAACTTACACTAAGTTAGGCTGAGTTAGGTTAGGTTAGGTTATCTAATCTAAACCTGATCTAATCTGTTAACCTAGCATAATCTATTCTATGTTAACCTAACCTAACCTAGCTCACAAGAACTTGTCGATTAAATGTCACGTGGATCAGATGAAGTTGGTCCATACATGAGCTTGTGCCCACTCCATCTCGTAAACAACAACAACAACAACAACAAAGCCCTGTTAAAATATGATAATAAAAACCCACTCTAATAGACAGAGTTTTTCTGTATCCACCCGAAGAGGATGCCAGTGGGCATCGAAACTGTTATGGAAATAAACTCTGTCTATTAGAGTGGGTTTTTATTATCATATTTTGACCTTCACGTAGAAAAAAGTGAAGTTTTTTTTTTCATTTATTAAGCCCTGTTAAATATAATGAATTAAGATATGGTTAATAACTTTGATAACGAAAAAATATAATTATGGTTAAATTAACATATGGATTGATAAGCAAATGGTCAAACCAAAACCACTGAACTACGAGTGTGTTAGTTATTTTAAGTATGGTTTCTTCGTACGAGAAATAAACCTTTTGTTAATGAGACAGTAAATTAAAATCGTAAATATAAAACTCTTTTTTACAAAATTCCAAATAATCTAATCTAAATTCTGACCTAAACTAATTTAAAGCTAATCCAATTAAATATAAAAATTGGTCATGAAATTTTACATTTACATTCAGCAGTCCGCCAAAGTATGATGTCATCACGAGTGAGTATTCGCTAAAATCCAAATTTCATTTTCCATCAACACCATTGTATTCTCTTACTGAACACTTCGCACAAGTAAAAAGTCAGAGAAAAATATGCATGAGAAAATGTATTCATCGCATTTTCTCAGCAAAAAGGTCGTATTGTATATTATTTAACGGACAATGTTCTAAAATGTGCCCTCGAAAAACGAGAAATGCATTCTTCTGGGAGCATTGCCAAACTTTTTTACAACTTTGTTCAGAAACTAGGTTTTGTTTTTATTAACTTTGTTTCTGTGAACGCTCATTATACAAAATCCGGGAATACGACCATCCGTCATTGATGATCGCAGCCAGGTCTTTACCGGTCGCAAAGTACCGAAGAACCGTTCAACTGCGCATGGCGTAGAAGGTAATGTCAAAGCAATCAGGATTGCATTATGAATGGCAGGAAAGAGATCCATTTGATCCAACACTTCGAGGAGATTGCTATTTTTAATTCCTTCTAAATCTTTCTTCAACCACATTTCAAACCATATCATGGATTGCTCAGCCAGGTTATCAATATGGTATACAACAACTATATTGTGCACAATCTGGCTGAATTGTTACCGAGTTAGTTTTGTCATCCGTACAGGGTGAGGTGAGAATAGGGAAAACTGAGAGGCATTGTCCTCCGCAAACCTAATCTGGAGGGATGTGATTGAGTCGAGATACGGCGCATACAGTACATCGACCGGCGAAAGTATTCTTCGACAGTGGAACTTCCAGTGTTTGAGTGAAACACCTGATGAGTGCCCAGCTGTGGGATCTTGAGATCTACACCTATTTCATCAGCCAGATTTTCCACTTTCGGGAATGTGTCGTCGTGGAATCTTGTTTTCCGCCTGTTCACGATGGTCGTGTACAATAGACAATACCTGTTGAACATATCCTTGAACCTTCAACAAATCCAACTGAACAGCCTGCAGAGCTTGTGTCACTGGCTCTAATACGATTGAGTACTTAGCCATTACCTGTTAATGAAACTAAGAAAGTAGTTGTCCTGCATCATATAGTAAATGATGAGCTTTTTTTTTTGACAAGTCGGAGTGTTGCAATTTTCTTCTGTGGCCAGAGTGTTCAACTGATGAAAGATAACGCCAAAGTTCTCTGCGAACGTTCTAACACTTTTGTACTTGGCAGTTCACCGTGTCTCGCAGAGAAGAGGCACGTTTGGAGTACTTTGTTTCCTCCTTTGGTTTCCACGAAAAAATTTTATAATAACTTTTACTGTCCCCACTGTATTCCTAATCTCATTCACTGAATTAAGGTCGTTCACTACAAGGTTCAGCCGATGAGAAGAGCAGTGAACAAAAGCAGCATTTGGGTACATCGCTTTAATCGTGCTTGCACCCCTCCCTCCTTTCCCGCCATGGTTGAACAACCATCATAATCCTGTCCGAGAAGTTTTTCCAAGCGCAGGTCAAATTTTGAGCATTGTTCTATAATAATCTTGTCAATTGCCTTTGCATTCATATGCTCTAATGGAGCAAACCCTAGAAACTCTTCATGAATAGTAATATTCTCACGGCTAGTGTCAACAAATCTCACACCAATGCATAATTAATTGCTCGGTGCCAGAAATATCAGCAGTTTCATCTGCAATAATTGAGAAGCCAATGGAGTGGTTGATTTTGGAGACCATACTTTCCCTTGTCACGTCTTCACATAACTCGATAAGGGCATTTTCCAGATTATTGCGCAAAACCGGATTACCTGCCTCTGCACGAAATTGGTACGGATTATGCACATTGTCTAATGTGCTATCTTTTCCACGTAAAACAATATCACGTGTCCCACAAAATACTACAGCTAATAAAACAGAGCGGCTTGGAGCGATTTTCCTCAACCAATCGCCGACTGAAACATCCATTCTGTAAACTAAATTTAGTTCTTGTTTATTCTGAATCATCAAAAAGTTGTTAGCATTTTTGTGCCGGAGGATCTTATGATTTCTAGCACTGTCGGAAAAGTCTTTATACTTGTTGAAAGGCTTTGTAATAAAAGCTTCCAGCAAACCACGATGGATGGCATGTGGAAACATCACACAGTATTTACATAATACCCCTTTCATTTGAGATGAATAAGCGAGCCATGGGGAATAGATATTGACCCATGGATGTCGAAAGCATCGTGAAGTGATTATTTCTGCCGTGCCTGTCTTGAAATCAAATTCAAGATCAGGAGTGCATGTTTTTGTTAACAAATCGTATCTTATGTTAACTGTCAGAGTCCTGGCCCGACTAATGTAGACACCAATATCCAAATGATGATGTGGTGTTTATTGAACAGTTAGTAACAATGTGGAGCTTGAGACTTGATCTTTAGCCGATGCTAATGCTGACACCGTTGGGACCTGCTTTTAATCAAATTTCTTTTTGATTTCTGATTCCTCCCTATCACTTTCGGGTTTTCATTTTTCATAAACTTTAGTATATCCATTATTTCTGGGATATAATTGTATTATATTAAGATTAACAAGAATTAACTGAATTAGCTAATTAGCTTTCCAGTGACGACAAATGTACAGCTGTAATGTTAATTAACAATTGAATAGCTAATCACTTACAGGCTACAACTAATGTAACAGTATAGATCCTAAAAATAGTTAAATTATATTGATCAATAACTTAAGTTATCATTATGCTAACGTAAAATCAAGAAGAATGTAATTACTAAATTAATCCTTTATGATACAAGATCTTAATAATAATGCTTCTCGCATGCAATTAACGTCGTCAATAGAATCTGACGATTCCAATTTCCCACTCCACGTGAGTTCCAGTTTCGTATGAAGTTTAATATTGATATTGCTCTAATAAAGTGTTTATTCTGTTCCTAAAACCAAGTACCAATTCTCTGCCAAACGTAGGTTTCGCCTCGCTTGCTTGAGTCAAGAAGAAAGATTGGTGCTGCCAAAAAATTAAATAGTTGTTGTACAGTTAAGGACTATTAATTCTTAGTTATTTATATTCGCAAAATATATTTTCCACATAATTTATAAATATATACATCCACAAGAAACCCCCAGGGGCAAGTGCCTCCCCTTGCCACTTCTGATGACGCCCATATAGTATTTAGCCTTGGTTAACCTTGGTTTTGCTTCCGCCCGAAGTGTTCATTCTGAGACGAAGGTCAAGCTCGTTGCTCCAGCCTCCACCTTGGACTCACAGCTTAACGTGGAATATGAACCATGACTCACCACGGTGGTCGGAAATTACAAAGTCCTCGTCTGACTCAATCTCATGACCTCTCGTTGAGCAGCCTAGCGTTTTAACCACTAGGCTACCCAGGGTACCCATTTATTTACCAACCAACTTTATTGTATGGAAAGATGAACAGCTGGGTTTGCTACGCGTAAACTGCTGTCACCGGGTATTGAACTCGGGGCCGGTAGATTCGTAGTCAGCGATGCTAACGACTACACCACGGAGGCGCAATATATATATATATATATATATATATATATATGCTGCAAACCCACAAGGAAAAGAAAACGATTCCAAGGCCTTTCGTGTATTCAAAGCTACACCTTGGAATCGTTTTTCTTTTTCCTTGTGGGTTTGCAGCATTTATTCATTTCACGTGTTTTATTGTGAAATTCATCCCATATATATATATATATATAATATATATATATATATATATATACAGGGTGTTTGAAAACTTTCTGTACAAATTGTAATGGGGATAGGCAACACCAAGACAAACCCTTTTCGTCTATAAGTGTATGTCCGCTGACGTCACCATTCGGCGCGAGAGGGCGCCGCTGCAATTGGCTAAAAGGTGAAGTGGGCTAGACTCGCGCTTGCCGCGGGCATTCTTAAATCGGACGTAGTACGTGTAACATGGAGCGCTTCACGACTGCTGAGATGGCTGACATGCATATGGTGTATGGGGCTGCCAATGGAAACGGAAGAGCTGCTGTGAGGTTGTACCGACAGCGCTTCCCAAACAGACGTGTGCCAAACCACCAAACATTTGCGAATTTGCATCGGCGACTGCGAGAAACTGGAACATTCCATGCAAACATGCATGACACTGGTCGGGAGAGAAACGTGCGCACTCCTGACATGGAAGAAGAAATCCTACGGCGATTTGAGGACAATCCAAGCGCAAGCACGCGAGGTGTTGCACGTATCCTCGGTGTGAACCACGACCTGGTCTGGAGAGTGTTGTACGAGCAGCAGTTACATCCGTTTCATCGTCAGAGAATCCAGGCATTACAACCTCGGGATTACCCTCTTCGTGTGGAATTCGCACGCTGGTTTCTGCAGCAGACAGCGGTGCAGCCTAATTTTCCGGCTTATGTGCTGTTCTCAGATGAGGCCTGTTTCACACGTGAGGGTGTGTTTAACATGCACATAGGGTGGAGCGAAAAATACTTTTTTTCTAGTATGAAGTTCTAATAGTGATTAAAAGTTGCATTTAGTGGACGAAATATGCCTGCCAAAATATGAGTTCATTTGTTTAAAATTTTCAGCTGCCACCAGGGGGCTAAAGTTAACACAATTTTGTGTAAAAAGGAAAAAAATGCTTCTATTTTAGGTTTGTCAAACTATTATAAATTTTATCTTAGAATTATCTAATAGTTTGATTAAGATTCTTAAATGATAGGAATTCATTTTGTAAAAATGCCTTTTCAATGCTTAATATCTTCAGCTGCCACAAGAGAGCTGAAGTTAACACAATTTAGAGTAACTGAGTCATGTTGAGACTACACTGAATGTTGTGGGGGAGGGTTTGGGGAGGGTTTTGGTGTGAAGGAATTTCTTTCTGTGAGTCATTAGAACAGTGTGTTAACACTTGTCTTCTTAGGTAGTAGGCCTAGTTGCTCAGTTGATCGGAATATTATAAAACTTAATTTTAAAGTGATTTATATAGAGATAATATTGATTTTATTATAAAATGCTTGTTATAATGTATTATATAATTTTAGTTTATTTATATAATATATTATATATTTATATAATATATTATATATACTTATAAAATATATTATATATATTAATTATATAATGTTTTGATGTTACAGGATATTTTGTGATTGTGAATTTTTCTTAAAAATATTATGGCATCAAATACTAAATATAAACATTTCACAGAGAACATATGAAGTGTGCCATATTTGAAGTACCTTGTGAGATGAGTGATATTTAACTACCAACTTATAACTGCATTATGAAAGATTACCTGTTCACAAAACATTTAGTGAAGGAGCAGATGAATAACAAGGAGCCTTCATTTTCTGAAATAGCAGAGGCAGTTTCCAAAAAGGTAGAAAATATTTGGAAGAAGGCCTCTTTGCCAATAGTTTCACATACACGCGTTTTACAGATGATGCGAGTGTACCATGATAAATACAGGTCCTTATTAAAGCCATACAAGTCACGCAAGGATCAGCCTAAGTACAAAAATCAGCTTGAAGAATTTGAAAACTCTTCAAAATGCACTTTGTTTGACATCTGCACCTGCAAATGTAAGGAGTTTAGGAGATGCTCATGTGAAAAGAGTAAGAAAGTCCCTCCAAAAGAGCAGGATTTTTTAAATGACCAACGAACACGCAGAATAATGGTGATAGGAAGCATTGACATAGCACACACAAGACGATTACAAGCAAGAGAACATCGAAAGGAAATGGAAAAAGCACGTCTGGAATCCTCACAAACAACTAGTGCTGCTATAACCAATACGTCCAACTTACAAATCGAAACAGAGACAAGTGAACTTCAATATCTGAAGATAATGAGGAAGATACAACCTCGACTCAATATGTAATATCAGAACAACAGATGCGTGAGCCACTGCCTTCATTAGCAATTACTTGTGATAGATTTAAAATGTCGGACAGAGCTGGGGCTGCTATTGCTTCTGCAGTATTGGCAGATCTTAAAATTGTTACTCCCGAAGACAAAGAGAATATTATAGACAGAAGTAAGCTAAGACGTGAAAGACAAAAACAGAGAAAGGAACTACAACAGATAGTAGAGCCAAAAACCATGCGGGGATTATACTTTGATGGCAGAAAGGATAAAACAATGATTCAAGTCCAGGAGAGTGATGGCTCTAACCACCAAAGAACCAAACGCGAAGAGCATATCAGCATAATATCTGAACCACACTCTCTGTACTTTGCACATGTGACACCTTCCAGTGGCAAAGCTAAATACATTTGCACAGCGCTAGTGAATTGCTTGAAAGAAAGGAATGTTGATATAGGGAACATCGTTGCGTTGGCTGTGATTCGACAGTGGTTAACACTGGTAGTATTGGAGGCACAATAAGATTACTGGAAGAAGCCTTTAATAAGCCATTGCAGTGGCTGATATGCCTTTTACACCTTAATGAACTTCCATTGCGCCATCTGTTTCATCACTTGGATGGTACCACTACTGGACCAAGAGCATTTTCAGGAGAAATTGGCCGAGCACTTTCAGACTGTGAAAAGCTTCCCATAGTTAACTTCAAACCCATTGAAATTCAAGAGGACATGTGTGAAGTTGATGTAGATGACATAAGTACTGACCAGAAATACCTTCTTGAAATTCACAAGGCTATATCAAGTGGAACATTCTCAAAGAGTCTTAGTCATAAGAGTCCAGGCAATATATCACATTCAAGGTGGCTCACCACAGCAAACAGGACTCTGCGGTTATATGCAAGCACAGAGAATCTTCAGGCAATTTACAAGAATTAGCTACTTTCATTGTTAGGGTATACGCACCAATGTGGTTTCAGATAAAGCGTAAACCATTATGCCAATATGGTGCTAAACATATGTGGCATATGATTGCAAGAAGCCGGTATCTCCGTGAAGAGCTTAGGAGAGTACATGACTCAGTCATTCAGCGAAATGCATATTACGCAAATCAAGAAAACATTCTCATTGCAATGATAGCTGATGAAAGGGAGCATGTGCGTCAGTTGGGATTTAGGCGTATCATAAAAGCAAGGGCATGCATTCAAGAAACAGATGTTATCAGGTATTTTAAGGTGCCAGAAATAATTTTTTATGCCAAAGACTATACAGATCTCATTATGTGGCAAGATTTTCAGGTAGCAGAACCACCGATAACCAAAGGAGTTTCTCTTGATGATATTGAATCATGCATCAAACATGGTACTACTCTTCATTCAGAATTATTTCAGTTTCCATGTCATACACAAGCCGTAGAGAGATGCGTCAAGCTCGTTACAGACGCTGCTGGATCAGTCTGCGGACCTACAAACAGAGACGGTTGGATTCGTGCTACATTAGAATCAAGGAAAAAACAGCCAAAATTTGACACAAAAGCAAATTACTAAATAGTCTTCAGCAAGAACCCTTTCTAGAGGGAGGTTGGTTGGGAAAGGGTGGTAACTCCGCTAAGGCACGAAATAACGTTTCTTAACTGTCTCAAGCCAGTATAAAGGAGGAGACATCCTAATTTATTACTGTTCCTTTTTTCAAGTAAATACAGAATCATACTTAATTGTCATTTTTAAGTTAACTTCAGCCCTCTTGTGGCAGCTGAAGATATTAAGCATATGAAAAGGCATTTTTACAAAACGAATTCTTATCATTTAAGAATCTTAATCAAACTATTAGATAATTCTAAGATAAAATTTTATAATAGTTTGATAAACCTAAAATAGAAGCATTTTTTTCCTTTTTACCCAAAATTGTGTTAATTTTAGCCCCCTGGTGGCAGCTGAAAATATTAAACAAATGAACTCGTATTTTGGCAGGTATATATCGGCCACTAAATGCAACTTTTAATCACTATTAGAACTTCATACTAGAAAAAAAGTATTTTTCGCTCCACCCTAATTGCACAATTCTCACGTGTGGGCGCACGCAAATCCACATGCTACACGAGTTTGTTGTGCCTGGACACTCTGACAATGAAACGGATGTAACTGCTGCTCGTGCAACACTCTCCAGACCAGGTCGTGGTTCACACCGAGGATACGTGCAACACCTCGCGTGCTTGCGCTTGGATTGTCCTCAAATCGCCGTAGGATTTCTTCTTCCATGTCAGGAGTGCGCACGTTTCTCTCCCGACCAGTGTCATGCATGTTTGCATGGAATGTTCCAGTTTCTCGCAGTCGCCGGTGCAAATGCGCAAACGTTTGGTGGTTTGGCACACGTCTGTTTGGGAAGCGCTGTCGGTACAACCTCACAGCAGCTCTTCCGTTTCCATTGGCAGCCCCATACACCATATGCATGTCAGCCATCTCAGCAGTCGTGAAGCGCTCCATGTTACGCGTACTACGTCCGATTTAAGAATGCCCGCGGCAAGCGCGAGTCTAGCCCACTTTACCTTTTAGCCAATTGCAGCGGCGCCCTCTCGCGCCGAATGGTGACGTCAGCGGACATACACTTATAGACGAAAAGGGTTTGTCTTGGTGTTGCCTATCCCCCATTACAATTTGTACAGAAAGTTTTCAACACCCTGTATATATAATATATATATATATATATATATATATATATATATATATATATATATATATATATATATATATACAGCGTGTCCCAAAGAAATGTATACCCACTTTGTTCGATAATACCAGCTATGAGGATAATAAATATATTACTTTTTATATGTTTTTAATAAAGAATTTTCTCCTGAATCTAAATATGTAATTATTTTTATTAAAAATTGAAAAACAAAAAAGTTACAGATGTTTAAATTATAATTATTATTTTCGAGACTTCATGTGCGATATTTTCTAATATTTTTGCACGTATACGAGATAAGTTTGAAACCGACGGCACTGTGCAAACTTACAAAAACAACGTTCTGGAAGACGTCGAACATCTTAGATAAAGTGTCATTTAACCATGGAATTTGTAAATTTTTTGAATTAACTAATAATTACAACATTTATGCTTCAATATCAACACTAAACATAAGTATCTCAAAACAGTCGGTTAAAATATTAGAAAATATTGCACATGAAGTCTCGAAAATAATAATTATAATTTAAACATCTGTAACGTTTTTGTTCTTCAATTTTTAATAAAAATAATTACATATTTAGATTCAGGAGAAAATTCTTTATTAAAAAACATATAAAACGTAATATATTTATTATCCTCATAGCTGGTATTATCGAACAAAGTGGGTATACATTTCTTTGGGACACGCTGTATATACTGTATATATAGATGCGCCTCGGTGGTGTGGTGGTTAGCGTCGCTGACTACGAATCCATCGGCCCCGGGTTCGAAACCCGACGGCAGCCGGCGCGCAGCAAAACCCAGCTGTTCATCCTTCCACACAATAAAGAAAGTGGTTGGTAGATAAATGGGTACCCTAGGTGGCCTAGTGGTTAAGAGGCTGTGCTGCTGATGGGGCGTGGTTCGGATTCCACGTTAAACTGTAGGTCTAAGGTGGAGTGAAAAGCTTGACCTTCGTCAGAATGAACAATTCGGGCGGAAGCTAGCCAAAGGTTATATATATATATATAAGGGGTTCCAAAAAACCTTAGCCCCCCCCCCCCCCCCCCCCTTTGCAGCTTACATGTTTACTTATATCGAAATAGTTTTTAGTGATTATAAAAATATATAAAATTCTTTATTTATTGCAGGTATTAAAATTACTCTAGCTGATAAAGTGATAATATAATGGCTTCTCAATTAATTGGTGATTCGGAGAGGCAACGTGTGATAGATCGCGTACGAGCAATAACATTTCGGGAAGCTCGTGATGCTGGAGCCACCTTTATAACACGTTCATGGGTTGCCAAAAAGTTGCGAAGAAGTGAGGACTTCGTCAAAAGAAATTGGAATAAAACTTTGGATGAATGTGAAATGGATACAACCAAATCTGGGAGCCCAAATTTGCCACTCTCTCAGGAAACAAAGGACATCATTGAAAGCGGTACGCGTAAGCGGAAAAACAGCTGTGCTAAACTTTCTAGAGAGATCGAAGTGTTGAGAGGAAAGATCGTTAGTGGTGAGATCATTCGACTGTACCGTCATAGGCAAGGTTTAAAGCCTTGGCATGAACTTACAAAGTCAAGAAAAACTCAACTTAACATCGATGACAGAATGTGGTTTGCCCATTATCTTGAAAATTGGGATGTGGATGATTTCATGCATTTAGCTGTCTCCGATGAATTTTTTGTTTATGTAACACGTCGGCCTAACTACCAAAATGATCGAGTGTAGGCCACAACACCAGATGAAATCGATGACAATGAACATTATCGCGAATTATTAAAAAGTCCAGACTGTGTTGGTGTGTTTGTTTTGTTCACTGCAAAGAAGCTCATGTGGGTGCTGAAGCCAAATGGTCAGAGTTGGGATGGACAGTATTTTCGTGATATTATTCTATCCCAGCATGTCATTCCTTTTCTAAGAAACCCAAACATTGTTATGGATGTCGATCAGGTCACACTTCTGCACGATAAGGCCCCCTACTTTAAGGCATTAGCCACTCAACAGTTGTTGCGGAACCATGAGATCGATTTCTTTGGAAATGAAGAATGGCCAGGAAATTCTCCTGACTTGAACGTCTGTGAACACATTAGATCAGTTATAAAGGACAAGGTTGACTGTCTCTTGTTTCAAGAACCTGCAGCAAATCGATTTTCGAAGGATACAATGACGCAACACATTGAAACTGTTTTAGCAAATTTGCCTAACGATCAAGATCTGTTCACGTCACTTTTGGCAAGCTATCCAAAGCGAATTCAGGCTGTCTTGGAAGCCAATGGCGGGAACACCAAGTTTTAATTGTTTCTCATTAAATGCAAGATTAAATTCTCTTTTGTAAGGTATGTTTAGTTTTACTGTACCTCTAATGGTTTAAACCATGGGCGGGGGGCTAAGGTTTATTGGAGCCCCGTGTATATATATATATATATATATATATATATATATATATATATATATATATATTCTGTTCCTCCTTGATAGTGTGAATATATCACGAAAGCGCTCGGACTTTGTGTTTCCTTTTCCCTGTGGTTGTTTGCTGATTAATAAGGTCACGTGTTATTTTGTGATTTTAGTGCATATATATACCTATATATATACCATTTATCCATATCTCAGTATTCGAAAATCGCATTTATAAGAATATATTTCGATATTTTTGGAATAATTTCAAAGGTTTCACTGATGTTGCAATCTTAATAGCAAAAGTTCAGAGTTATTTTGAGCAAGTAAATGGGTTCCGATTTCTTTTTGATATGCTGAAGTCTACCAAATCTGAATTCAGCGTAAGAAAATAAGAAATATTGATGATATTGAAATACGTTGACTTTATTTGTTCCAGAAATTACACAGGAGAAAAGATTTTATTTATATATATATATATATATATATATATATATATATATGTAAAGAACGACGCTTGTATAGAAGAACGTTCCGCACAAGATGAGGAGGGAGAACGAACAAATGAAAAATGAGGTAACCACCCGGGAATCGAACCCGGGATCTTCCGATTGCCGGTCAGATATGCTATCCACTACACCATGGGCCTCGATTCCCGGGTGTTTACCTCATTTTTCATTTGTTCGTTCTCCCTCCTCATCTTGTGCGGAACGTTCTTCTATACAAGCGTCGTTCTTTACATTAATTATACTGTGTTGTTTGCAGTTAAAAAAAAAATATATATATATATATATATGATGAAAATAACCACGAAGGGTTCTATTACCCATAAACTCTCCAAAGTCTGATTCACATGTAAAAAATTCCATGGATCTTACTGAAAAACTGAATAATATACGCACTGAAACCAACGATAGATTGATCAGTTTCGACGTTTGTTCATTGTTTACAAAAGTGCCCATTGACGATATGCTTGACTTTCTCTCCCGAGAATTACGTAAGTATGATCTGCCACTACCTGCACACATCGTTTTGGAACTCGTTAAACTTTGCATCAAAGACTGTAAATTCAATTTCAATAGCGAATATTATCAACAGGTGTTTGGGATGGCCATGGGTAATCCCTTGTCGCCCTTCCTCTCCAGTATTTATATGGAGTTTTTCCAAATCACTTGCCTTCCGAAAATCCTAGGGGTTGGCATCCCATGATTGTGGTACGTCGACGATATTTTGTGTATCTGGCCCATGAAGCGTGACCTGGATGACTTCCTCCTTCAGTTAAATAATGAAGTCCCCTCCATTTCAGAAGTGGAACAAAACAACTCAATCGCGTTTTTGGACGTGCATATACATAGGGAAAACCCCGGTTTTAAGTTTAGTATTTATCGGAAAAAACAAACAATTTGTCCGACGTACTCTTTTACTCCAGACATGACACCCCCATCAAGAAAGCCATTTTTTCTTCAATGTTTCTCCGCGCTCTTAGGATCGCCAGTCCTGAATACATGGATGTCGAATTAGAAAAAAAATCAACAGTATTGGAAGTGATTTGTGTTACCAACCTGCCTTTTTGGAATCTTGTCTTAACAAGGCAAAACGAACTTTCTATCGTGTGAATAATAACCCTCGCACTTTGTCGAAGAATATTTTAATACTTCCATTTTTCCCAGGCTTTTTAGGCATTGCTAATGTACTTAAACTTTTGAATATTAATGTAGTATTTTCATATGACAATATTGTGAAAAATATCATCGTAAAAGTAGCCTTACCAATAATTCATGCATTATCTATAAAATTGGTTGTAAACAATGCGATTCCTTTTACATTGGACAGACGGGAAAGGATTTGCACACGCGTGTAAAACAGCATCAATATTCCGTTAGAACGGGACAGTCGCCCACTGCCCTTTTCGTCCAATTGTCAGAGTTATCCCACTGTATTGATTGGAATAATGCTTTAATTTTGTTTCACTCAAGCAACATTGTTAATAGAAATATTCTTGAGTCTGCCATTATTTAACTTCCAAATAATTTTAACATTAGCCAGGGCCTTTTTTCGCTTGATCCTGTTGTTTTGAATTCGTTCAGAACGGATTTAAACAAGAGGGGCAAAGTGCTAAAACTGGTAGTTTTTCCTTATAAATTTGTATGCTCCTCCTACAATTTTTGTTTTTCTATTTTATTTTTTTTGTGACCCATATATAGTCTCGAACTTGTTATTTATTTCAATGTTCCTGAGGATGTCATTAGACGAAAGCGCTTGAGCACACCATCCTCTTTCCTTTTTCCTTCGTGGTTATTTTCATCATAAATATTATTCACGTATTACTTTCGTGAAATAATTTACACACACACACACACACACACACACACACACACACACACACACATATATATGTATGTATATATGTTAAAATAATTTAATTCTGCGCTCTTGAAGCACGCTTAGAGATATTTGAAAGCAGTTAGAGAGCGTAACGGATGACAAGTGTTATGTATGAGGAAACGAGTGATAATGTGAGTAATTTGGATAACAAAATTCGTGTGATTCAAAGACAAGGCCGTTTAGGGACTGAGTGCATGTGTAAATATCACGACACACTTTGGAACGGAAGCCGTTTTGCGCGGAATTCAAGAGAAAGGATTGCTTTGAAGGAAGTGAAGAAGAGTGTAGCAGAGAAGAGACCATAACCTTTATGCGAAGCAGTGCCTCGTATAAATAGCGCTTGACCCGTGTGGGTGCATGAGGTACACGGAGTAAGGGAAAGACGGAATGATTACTTGAAAGACGATGTAGTAGTGTGATAACTCAAAGGAGAAGTGAAGATAAACTTCTACGCAGGATTGAGACGCGAAACTTCGGTTCAAAACTAGAGTCAAGAGTAAAGAGGTAAAAGATGAGAAAATACACTACTTTACGAATATAATTACTCATTAAGTGGAAGAAATGAAGATGCCATTAAGAGATAGGATACATTGCAACCTCGGAGTCAGTTTGGTGCCGTGACAGAAGTGAATGCCAATATGTTGGTCAAGTGTGTAACAGAAAAAAGTAGTGTGTAGATGATAAAATGAGTAAATGAGTTAAAAGTTGTGAATGCGTTTCATTTTGGTATAGTATGCGAGAGTATTTTCGTACTGACTGGAATATAATCTATCTATCTCTCTATTTATCTATCTGTCTATCTATCCGTGTGTGTGTGTGTGTGTGTCATCGTAAGACACGATTTCTCTCGAACCAATTTTCTATCAAGTGACATGTGTCACTGTGGAAAATAATGAGATACGATTAATCAAAAATTTGAAAAGAATATGAATGGCTTTGAGAGATAAACCGGAAAAGGAACACACAAAACTCGTGTCGTTGAGAATTTCAAAGAAGCGTAAATAAAAACGATAGAGTGAAAATGAAAGAAAATGTCAATTTTGACCAGAAAATAAACCCTTCCTAAATACCAGTAAGCAAATTTCATGATTTTTACTAATAGAAGAAATGTATATCTTGATGAACTTAATGTTAATGAAATCGCCATAAAGGAGTGTACTGTAACAAACTTTCTTGGTGTAATGCTAGATAAGAATTTGCAATGGAGTGATCATGCAAATTATATCGCGAAAAAGATTTCAAGGAGCGTTGCTATAATGTTTAAACTTAGAAATGTAGTCCCTAAACAAGTTTTATTGACTCTTTATCATACTCTCGTTCTTCCTTATATAACATACTGCACCCTTGTTTGGGGAAACTCCGCTAACAACGCGTTAAATGGTATCTTTGTCATCCAAAAACGAGCAATAAGGTTATTATCTGATGCTGATTTCCTTGATCACTCTAGTGCATTATTTAAAGAGCTAAACCTACTAAAGCTCAACGATATAACCAAACTGGCACATTTTATTTTTATTTACGAGTGTAAGAACAAAATCATTAATTTGCAATGGGTAAAGAGATATTTTGTAACTCATCAAGAAATCCACTCGTATCAGACCAGAAATAGATCAAAGCTCGTTATACCTCAATTTAGATTGTCTTCATCTCAGAAACTACCCATTTTCATTGGATTGAAACTATGGAATGACTTGCATGCCGATATAAAAAATATTGTGAATGTAAATTTGTTTAAAACCAAGTTGAAATCCCGATTAATAATGGCATACTAACAAAAATCTCGGATTAATGTCCACTAATATTGTTTAATATTGTAATACATGTTTTAACTATTAATAATACTTATTTACTTATTTATTTATTTATTATTATTAATTAATAACAACTAGCTGCTTATTTTTACTAAGAGCCCAGTAAAGCCTAAAGCTTAAGGGCCAAATTAAATAAAATAAATAGTCGAGCTTCAAAAAGAAAACCTTTCGCAGTATACCCGGAAAGGTGTAAAATTTTGGTAAAAAAAGTTCCCCTAGAAATATAATTTCTAAAATTTCGTAATATTCCAGTTTTTTTTTATATTTCATTCTGTTTTGTGAACAATAAAATTTAAAAAAAACCAATCTTTACTAATTAGTAACTTTTTATGGTTTCTAGAATTTTTGTTTCTGGATGAATTATTGTTTCGGAACAATATATCAAAGAACAAATATGGAGGGAAATTAATATACAGGGTGTCCGAGAATTATCTGTACAATTTTTGGCTGTTATTAAAAGTCAACCATGAAGTGTAGAAATTCCAGTTTGTCCCATTTTACAGAGAATCTCATTAAGTTTTTTCTGATACCAAGTTTTGACAAGTTTTTTAGAAATTCCAGTGTGTCCGAACATTATCTGTACAATTTCATCTTTTAATAAAATTCTTGATAACACACGTAAAATTCTTAAACAAGATTATTTAGAATCTGTATTTTCAAAAGTTTCTTTTATTAAAGTAACGTTGTTACAAACATTCGATATGTGCACCATTAGTGATTCGCAAAACATCCAATCGATACTCCAAATGTTGCCATGTACGCTGCAGCATATCCACATCAATTCGCTCAATAGCAGCTGTGATTCTTGCTTTTAAATCATCAATGTCTGTCAGCCGCGTACATTTCTAAAAAACTTGTCAAAACGTGGTATCAGAAAAAACTTAATGAGATTCTCTGTAAATTGGGACAACACTGGAATTTCTACACTTCATGGTTGACTTTTAATAACAGCCAAAAATTGTACAGATAATTCTCGGACACCCTGTATATATATATATATATATATATTAGGTCATCCCATAAGTAATCTTTGAAGTTATTTATATTTAAATAAATATTTATTTAAATATAAATAACTTCAAAGAGTTGTTTGATTTCTATCCGTAAAATAATGATAAAAAAAAAAAAAAAAAAAATTAAAAATGCCGCATTACTTATGGGATGACCTTATATATATATATATATATATATATATATGTGTGTGTGTGTGTGTGTTGTGTGTGTGTTTTAGTGCTCTTAAATTAATTACAAAGGGGACATATTTTATGAATGTTGGCACGTATTACTGAGCAAATACACAAATCAACTTAATTATAAATTACTAATTAGTTTAAAACATTATTAAAATACAAAATATTAAAAAGTATATAATGAATTTTACATCAAATTATAATGAAAATTAACTCAAAGATCAAATATTAATTTATTAAAAAGAAATTTTTAAGTCCTCTTTGATGAAATTGTATTAGTGATATTTTTTTTTTTAAAAAGTTCGTCTCGAATGATTTCATGATTGTAAGAATTTTTTATTTTTTTTTATTTTTTTTTTTGAGAGGAAGAAAAATAATCAGTCCAAAAATTTTGGCAAATTGAGTTAAGAGCAACTGTGTCGACGAATTACGTGGTTTTGATCATTTGATGATGATTAGGGCCACAAACTGGCACTGGGTTCATGCCAACTGCTGTGGCCCAGTGCTCTAATTCTAACACCATCGGAAGTCGAACTCCCGCCCTCAATGTAGTTCAGTGAAGAAGGTAAAAAAAAAAAAGGCTTTCATTAAATTTTTATCGATCGACATTGATGGACAAAACAAATTAGGAGCTTTAATTCTTTGTGGCAAGTCAAACACGAAATTCGAAACGAAGTTCGACAAAATTCTACTCAAAATTCAACTCGAAGTTCGACGTAATTGATTTTCAGTTTTTAGCGAGAAATATGAAAGTGTTGTTATTACTTGAAATGTTGAAAGATAATAAAGAAGAAGAAGAATAAAACAAAGAAGAAGAAGAAGAAGAATAAAAAAGCCATTCTCAAAAGTTGGGTGAATTTTTCTTCACAACTTTTTCTCATTTTCAAAATGTTCAATTTCTGAACATTTTCATTTGGTTTAAACTATATTTTAACTTTGGTCTGATAAAAAGTCTATTGTAAACTCGAAAGAACTACTACTATTACTACTACTGAGATTAGTGCATTTTATTATTGTCGTTTGCCACACACAACACACACACACACACACACACACACACACCACTAAGAGCATTAAGGACACAGCTTGTTCAAATATGAAGTTTCAGACAAAGTAAAAGTGCCAATCTTTTCCAAAGCTTCAAGGTGTGTATAAACGTATCCCATTATGAGTCTCGTATGAAGTAAATATTAAATTGAGACATTCTGAGTATACTTTCCAATTATTATTAACTATTATTAATTCATTTAAAAAAAAATCTTGCTCGTTTTCGTCCACACTTTTACTCCGAGATTTTTTCTTTTGTTACTTCCCTGGAATGAGAAATTCAAAGATGTCGGAACTTTTGAGTAATTTCTAATTTTAAAATCGTTTAATTATTATCTGATTTTTAAATTAGTTTCGAAGAATGGAACATTTTTTTGTACGTACCCGAGAGTCAAAAATGTTTAATTTGAAAATAATTTTTACGTAAAAGATAATAATTAATGACATGATAATTACGGAAAAGGATTTTTAATTTATTGGTTTCTTATTTTTTTTTTTTACAGGCACCATACACGCCAATGTCTTTTCCTCTGTGAATTTTTTTTAATTTGAATTGAATGATCTTTACTGATAAAATAAATACAATTTTACAATTTGGGCTTTACTGGGCTCTTAATCAAAAATAAAACGGATGGTTATTATTATATTATTATATAAATCGTGAATAAGAGTTATTAATTAGAGTTTATATTCTTCTTAATTATTATTATTATTATAGATATAAAACAAATACAAAGTCATTATGGAAAATAGTTAACCAATACTAGACAAAGAAATCAATATTAGACACGAGAGATGAACGATAAAAAATCAATTTAATCCTAGAATTTTATTAGTATTGATCCCGATGTTTGATGAATTTAGAGTTCGTTTACAAAGGACACTTGTAAGCATATACAGTGACACTAATTAGCTTATTAAATGTTAAGATATAGTTTGGCTTCTTGACGAGTTCCACTGAGGTTTACGGGTTAAGATGGTTTCTATATAATGAGGTATTGTCTGTAACTAAAAGTTGTTTTACCTTATTATCTATATACGTAAAGTTTATTGCCAAAGTTTACCAAACTTTGTTTATTACCAAAGTCCAAATAAACGAAGAGTTATATTTAGCGCCACTCCGGGATAAATTCTACCCGAGACAGAATTCATAATGTGCCAAATCCTGGATATCTTACCAGCGCTCCGGTATCTCTGATCTGAGGCTTAATGTTTGAGACCTGATAAGAGTATAATAAACAGAGTATCCCGTGACTACAGACACACATCGGAGGAAGGCGTTGGTTTGGATTTATCATAGTAATTTAACTGACGTTTTTCTCAAATGCAAGGGATTGTTCATTACACAGATGGTAATCTAAAGTACAGCCATTCTCGGGGGAAGAGCTCTAAAAGTTATACAGCTTAATCTATTGTATGGTTACTGTCAGAGATAGTGGTGTATATACATTATATGCCTTAGGCGAGATGCTTATTTCATGATTTAATAAGGCTCCAATCTACAATAGGATACCGTTATTAATCGGAATTTCAACGTCCTCCACCGTTTCGATAAATATTTCATGTGTATTTCACGTTTAATGGTCGTTTTTAGACCTTCCACTATTCCCTGATTTTCCTTGAAAATTTAAATAATTTTATTTTATTTATTCATTTAAATAAATGCGTTCGTTAAAAAAAAAAAAAAAAAAAAAAAAGCTTCTTCAGTGTACGTTTCTTTTGTTAAAATTTGAAGTAATTTCAGTTGACCTTCTTCCGTTGTTTTCCGTTGTTTTGTTTTCTTTTGTTACTTCTTTTCAAACTTTTTATACATTTTTTTTTTTCTATTTTGAAAGAAGAAAAGTTTAAGCGTATACTCATCTCCATTTCTTGGAATGAATGTATTCGTTGTGCTTGCTGGAAATGTCGCAACTACGGTGTTTGGGACCAATGGTGTGAATCTCGCAGGAAATCCTCCAGCCAGATTCACGCAGAGCTTAAGAGACACGGCTGTTTCGTAACATCGCGTCTTGGGATTAATGAAAAATCCTGCATAGTCAAATTCTGAAACATTTATATATATATATATATATATATTATATATATAATATATATATTATAAGTATATATTTATATAGTTACAGTCAAAGTGTGTAACCATGAGTATTTCGAGGAATGTGCTGAATTCCACCTTGGTCATTTCGTGAAAGGACTAAAATGATTTTTGTCAGGAATTCATAGAATATAACAAACATCACAATAAAATTGGAAACCTTTATTTAATAATTAAATCTGCTAAAAACATACATACATCCACAGTCTGTTCAAATAAGTGAGAAAACACTTCAAATACACATTGAAACACATTTGAATTTTCAATATAGAGGTTTTCAAATACTAACCGGGCCTTCAATGTTATTCCGATGTCCGCCATTGAAGGTCCGGTTAGGTCAACTGTATGTCCTTGACAATTGGTTAGGTTAAGTCGTGTTATTTCGTTTAAAACTAGCAAAAAATAACACAACCAATTGTCAAGGGCATACAGTTGACCTAACCGGGCATACAGTTGACCTAACCGGGCAAATGATCTTGTACAAAATGACCAAGGTGGAATTTCAGCCATTTCGCGTAATGGCTGAAGATTTTAGTCATTTCGCGAAATGACCAAGTGAAACAGCCATTTCGCGAAATGACTAAAAGTTTCAGCCATTACGCGAAATGGCTGGTTACACACTTTGGCTGTAACATATATATATATTTTCGGGTGCTTTGCCCTAAAAGGGTGAAATTTTCAAAAATAATTTTTGAATTTTGATCCTTTCAATTTATGTAGTTAACCGAGAAAACAGGTATGGGGAGTCGGCCAAAAACAACCGACTCCCGAGTCGGTATTTTTAAAAACCGACTCCGACTCCCGACTCTTTCCTTATCATGCTGATCTACAACCTTATAAATATTGGGATGTTTGTTTCGTAGATGGCGTTTCAAGTTTGAGGCTCTAGTTGGAGCATTAGCATGTTTCCAGTGTAAGCACTAATTTTTGCATTACTCTTACCATCCTTCTACTTGACAAATAAAAACACTTTCATCCTCATTAGCTTAAAATATTGAAAGACTGCTGATTTTCTACTAGGCCCACGACTCAGTACTAATAGGGGCTAATTAAATTAATAATTAATATATTGCTTAATTTTTATATGGTACTAGTATCCTAAAATAGAAATATGAAATTCATTGCTAAGATTTACCAGAACAATAAATCAAATGTGGAAATGTGAATCTAGAATTAGTCAGGAAGATATTATTTAGGGCAGAGTAGTATTCTGGTAAATTGTGGCATATAGAAATTGAATCAAAGAGTCGGGAGTCGGTCGTTTTTACCGACTCCCGACTCCGACTCCCGACTCTTCAAAAAAGCCCCGACTCCCGACTCCCACCTCTGCGAGAAAACGCCATATGCAGAGGTTTTTTTTTTTTTTTTTTTTAAATCGATGAAGATTTAAGGGTTGCGCAGAGCAAACGTTTATTTCTATAGCCTATACTATCTAAATAATAATTAGTATCCCTATCGTGGTTAATGATCGGTGTGAAGGCGCTGCTATCCAGGTCCCCCTCACCTGCTGTGTCAGCAATGAGTACTAGCCCCTTAACGGAAGGGTCTCATGCCTTGCAAGCACTCACTGTCGCCTGGTTCGCGCCACCAGGTCCCTTTTAATGGCCTTAGGGAAAGCGTGACGATGATCTTCAACAACCTACAAGAGATACTGTTTTTGTTCATCATTCCTGGTAAGTGAGGAGTTAAATTCTTGGATAAGGGCAACTCCTCTCTCCACCAAATCATTCACGGTTCTAATATTGAAAACTGCCTTCCGTGCAACCTGAAAGTCGCTGTTGTCTGTCCAGCTGGTAGGATCCTCCTGCAGGAAAGAGGAAGGCACACCGACAACGTCGAACGGGTCCTTTGTCTTTGACGTAACAAAATTTTCTACTTTCTTCCCCGTAGCATCTGGCACCAACACTCGGCGGGGTGGATTCTCCGAGCCTTCTTTAGTGTTTATTGATTTCACCATTTTTCTCTTGCTGTTCAGCGACAGGCTAGAATCAAAGGAAACAATTCCAACCAAAAGTTCACTTAAGTACCAGGAATGCTTGCCAAACGAAGACACGGCGGCTGCTCCGATTGTTAGATCTCCGTACTGCTGAAAGTCTTGTAGGAGACCCAGGAATGGGCACCGAATCCATGCTTTAACGTACATCTTGCAGATGAAGACGTTTACTTCACGTAGGTGTTCCACGTTGCGTCCTGAAAGGAAGGCGCGGGAGACCTCGATGTGGAAGGTCTGTGGAACTGATGGAACTGCTCTCGAAACATCCACATTTTCAAAGCGTGACGATGATCTTCAACAACCTACAAGAGATACTGTTTTTGTTCATCATTCCTGGTAAGTGAGGAGTTAAATTCTTGGATAAGGGCAACTCCTCTCTCCACCAAATCATTCACGGTTCTAATATTGAAAACTGCCTTCCGTGCAACCTGAAAGTCGCTGTTGTCTGTCCAGCTGGTAGGATCCTCCTGCAGGAAAGAGGAAGGCACACCGACAACGTCGAACGGGTCCTTTGTCTTTGACGTAACAAAATTTTCTACTTTCTTCCCCGTAGCATCTGGCACCAACAC
>JAJOZX010005540.1:142500-272500 GCA_023014485.1 Bathynomus jamesi | reverse complement strand
GCACCATCACAAGGTAAAACGCTTGTAAAAAACGTTAATTTTATGTTTAAAAACGTTATTTTTAACATCTTACGCAGTGAACTAATCCAGTGAAATTTTAAGAATACTTTTTAACATAATGCTCGTAAATGCCATAAATAGTGAATTTATGATGCCAACAGCAAATTTGCATAAAGAAATATTTAATTCAATCATTACGACCTAAATTCTGAAAGTATTTTCATATATTTACTTTCATTTTAACATCTGTAGAGAAATGTAAACTTAGATGTAATGTTTTATGATGTAACTCAAATGTAATTTTAGGCAGCGTGATAACGAAACGCTATACATGACATTGCGTTGAAAATAATTTGAATACGAGCTTATTAATGCGTATTTGTATGTTTCTGTAACTTTATCGTGATGTAATTGTATCATGATGTAATTCTGTAGTGTATAATAAGTTTATTACGAACGAATATGATCTTCGCGCAGTAAAACGATCCTTCTCAAATCTCATTCCAAAAGGCAATTTTCTTTTCAAGTACGAAAGGTTTACAATAACGAGATTTCAAAATTACTTCCCATTTTCTTTTTTAATTTTAACGGTAACATTTTAGTTTTAATTTATTTATTTTCATTTCGTATCTCAAATTACTGCTTTGGCGAATCTTTATTTATTTCTTTTTGCGAAACTTATTAAAAATATCTACTATTAACCAGCTTGACCTTCGTGTGAAGAGAGAGCAACGCACGGAATTGCTGCGAGGTTAAGAGGTATATACTGTATACACACACACACACACCTTGGTTAACCTTGGTTTAGATGCGCTGGAATTGTTCATTCTAACAAAGATCAAGCTTGTCACTCCACCTTAGACCTACAGTTTAACGTGGAATCAGAACCACGATCCACCACGGGCGGTCAGAAATTACAAAGTCCTCGCCCGGACTCGATCTCACGACCTCCCGATCAGCAGTCCAGCGACTTAACCACTAGACTACCCAGGGTACCGATTTATCTACTAAACAACTTTTTTTTATTGTGTGGAAGGATGAACAGCTGGGTTTTGCTGCCGTTACTGGGTCTCGATCCCGGGGCCGATGGATCCGTAGTCAGCGATGCTAACCAGTACACCACCGAGAGGCAATTATATATATATATATTTTTTTTTTTTTTTTTTTTTAGTTCAGGAAGAACCGATTCGCCTCTATTTAAAGGGCATATCTCAGCGGAAAAACAAAGAAAAAGTGAGAGGAAAGACAGAGGAAAAAGAAAGGGTGGAGGGGACAGTCGAAGTGGAAAAAGACCAAGGACTGCAGGGTCGAGCCCCATCATCCTTGGGTGCTAGGGCCGGGAGGGCGCACGTGAAACCTCCAGGAACAAGCACGTACAAACGAGCACAAAGAGCACTCAAGAGCACGAGCTTAGAACCCCCTTGCGGGGATATTTATATATATATATATACTGTTATATATATATATATATATATATATATATATATATATATATATATATATATATATATATATGACCTAGAAAGCATTAAGACAAAAATAAATTAAATATTTATTGAAATTTCAAAAAGAAATTAAAAACTCAGCCGTTTTTAGAAAATTCGCTGAAAATTCTACATTGGCTTCATTTTATATGGTTTCTGCCTCTCTCGTGTGTATATATATATATATATATATATATATATATATATACAGGGTGTCCCATAAGTCCGGCATCATAGGAAAAAAATAAAAGGGAAAACAAAAGCTTTTATTTACAGAACGTGCTCAATATGTCCACCATTGTTTTCAATACACAAATTCAGACGTGATGCCCAGTCAGCAAGCACACGGTGAATGATGTCAGGAGTAATGGTGTTACATGCTCCAATAATGCGCTGCCGCAAATGTTCAACACTCCTAATTTTCTCTGCGTATACCAGCGCTTTCAAGTGGCCCTAGAGATAAAAATCTAGTGGCGTGAGATCCGGGCTTCTAGCTGGCCATTCCACAGGCCCTCGACGTCCTATCGAATGACCAGGGAATTGTTGGTACGGGTATTCCCTTACTTGAGTGCTGTAATGTGCGGGAGCGCCGTCTTGCTCGAACCATGTTGAGAAATTTCCTTCTTCGTTCAAGACACTGGGAAATGCTTCTTCCTTGAGCATACGTAGGTAGGTGCCTCCAGTGACATGTTCATCGAAAAAGAGGGGGCCTATGATGCGATCCTTCCAAATGCCACACCATACCATCACCCGAGATGCACCTTGTTCCTTTGAAGAGGTATACCAGTGAGGGTTGTTTTGAGACCAGTAGCGGGTGTTCTGTCGATTTACCTCACCATTTCCATAAAAAACAGCCTCGTCACTGAACAGAATGGTGGACGGGAAATTGGCATCCCGAGCATATGAATTATGGTTTGTAGAAATAGAAAAATATGAATTTCTCCTATGATGCCGGACTTATGGGACACCCTGTATATATATATATATATATATATATATATATATATATATATATATATATATATATATATATATATATATATATATATGAGAGAGAGAGAGAGAGAGAGAGAGAACTCCCTTATAACTTTCCTATTTCTGACTCAAATTTAGTGAAACAAACTGTAAATTATTCAGTATTTATTAAGGTTTTCATTCACAAACATTCACCTGCACACTACACTTCTACATACAGTATATGCTCTTACATTATCATCACAACATATTCTCAGAGGAACAGGTATGTTGTCCGTTGCTGCTCGTTACATGCGTTCAGGAACATTGTTGAGAACATGGTTAATTCTTTCCCCCAGTTCATCAACATATTTAGGTTTGTGGCGATAAACTTCTTCCTTAGCCCAACCCCACAGAAAGAAGTCACGAGGCCATTCGTGCTCACCACGTCTTCCAATCCATCGTTCTGGAAATTTTTCATGCATCCATGCCCGCACATCGTTAGAAAAATGAGGTGGTGCTCCGTCCTGCATGGAATGAAGATTATCAGTGTTATTCCATCGCGAAATCATTGGCCATTCGTGATTTTGTTAACATTTGCAGGCATCGTTCAGCATTCATTGTATCCCGAATGATAGAAGGCCCAACAATGGTTGGGGATGTCATACCACACACACACCAAACCGTCAGCTTTGCCCGACAGAAAGCTCAATACAGAAATTGAGTAAGAAAGAGAGAAGTTATACAAATTTTAAAATAGGGAGTTATTTATCATACACCCTGTATATAAACACATTTGAAAGTAGAAAAATAAGTTTTTTAATTCAATAATATAATAAAATATAACGAACTGTGATTTAATTCAAAATCCGAATTGAATCCAAATCCAAGAACCCACAATCATAATCCAGGTTCTTCCATTAATAATAATAATGTATAGAATTATTTACCCTTCTTGATCGATGAAATCTAAAGTCTGAGCCGAGACTCAATCGAATCGAAGACCTCCACTTTAAGAACCTGGCGTTCTACTACTACAGTAGATTACCCATTCAAGTGTTCTTCAACGGTATTGTCTTCCTCGCTGTCATTTCCATTTAATTCCGTGTCCAAGAGAGAGAGAATCGGAGGGAAGGAAGTCCTCAAATTTATCTGTTCCTATTTAATGACATTCTCATCCTTATCCACGGCTTTCCCACTTTGGTCCGGGTTAGGATAAGTTAGGCTGGAAGTGACATTCTTTCTCAAATCAAGAAACTCTTTTTTTTTAATTTGAATTTCTCATTTTGTGATTTCTTGCTTGCTCATCGCCAATGGAAGTGGAATGGGAATCAAAGTGGAAGTGGAAATCGGAAATAAATATTCAACTAACTAACTATATATATATATATATATATATATATACTGTATACTAGAACGCCCGCTACACCTTGCGCAACAAATCCCCTCACCCTGAAACACAATTTAGGGTGCGGGGAACTGGGGGGATGGGATGTGGTACTAAAACCTTCCCTGGTTCCCCCTTAATGTGTATACTAAATTTGATTTAGATTACCCCACCAGTTTAGGCATATATAAACAAACACCACCATCATTATCATCTCGTGCGTATATATATATACACACACACACACTCCTTTTGACCTTGTGAAGCTTCTGCATGTATTATCGCAATGCTTACGGAAGAGATAAAACATTTGTTTAAAATGAAATAGATTTTGTGTATATATAGTCTCTCAGTTCCCACAAATCATAATTTATTTATATTTTATATGAAAAATATCTTCGTACTTAAAATTAAAGAGAAAAAAGACTGATAATGGGGGGGAACCGCTGTTGATAATTGATAATTGAAATAGTAAAACTAATTGGTTGTCTGCGCGAGTAAACCTATAACTAAGATTCGACCTTCGTTGTTAAAAAAAACTGATCAATAACAAAAGGTTCCTTATGACGTCATAGATAGCAATATATATGAATTTTGTTTCTCGGTCATTTCGACTTTTTTCAATGAGAATTCAATCTATAAATATTTCTATAAAGGTCATTTTATATATGTATACAGGGTGTCCCATATGTTCGATCTCATTGGAAAATTTATTTTAAATTAAATTGACAAAAATAATACATTTGAACTAAGACAAATGTTCAAATTGATGTTTTATTTTGGGACCCTTTTTTTTTTCGGTCGCGGGTAGAATAACGCACAATGTCTAATATGGAAGCGAGTTACACTCATGAAAAGAAGTCCTCCGTAGGCCTTTCCCTTACGAGTGTAACTCGCTTTCATATGATCCATTGCGCGTTATTCTTTTTGCCCCCAAAACGAGACGTCAATTTGAATATTTGTTTTAGTTTTAATGTATTAATTTTGTAAATTTAATTTAAAATAAATTTTCCTATCAGACCGGACTTATGGTACACCCTGTATATGTATATATAGCTTTATCGGTTCACTCGAAAGAACGAATTTTATTTCTTTTCGACAAACGAATTTATATTCCATAAATGAATTTGCAATTTTTTTTTTTTTTTTATTTAAAATTAAAATTCAGCTCGAACGAATATTTCATTTCAAGTAATTCATCTCTCGCTTTTCAGTACTTATTTTTTAATAATTTTTTAGTAATTCGAATTTATTCAATAAACAATATTTTATTTTAAATCATTTTGATTTCAGATTTCAGTAAAATTTAAACACTAACTAATTTATAAGTAAATACAAAATTCAGTTTAAAAAAAAAAATTGAGAATTTCTGTGTTCATTTCTGTAATGGTGATAGGCACTCTTTTTCGCAGGAATGATTTATTTTCAAGTTCTGTGATTTTTTTTTATTTTGAAAATTAAATTAAGTAATTTTAATAATTATTTGCATTTATAAAATTATATATATATATACAGGGTGTCCCATAAGTCCGGCATCATAGAAGAAATTCATATTTTTCTATTTCTACAAACCATAATTCATATTTTTCTTATGCTCGGGATGCCAATTTCCCGTCCACTATTCTGTTCAGTGACGAGGCTGTTTTTTTATGGAAATGGTGAGGTAAATTGACAGAACACCCGCTACTGGTCTCAAAACAACCCTCACTGGTATACCTCTTCAAAGGAACAAGGTGCATCTCGGGTGATGGTATGGTGTGGCATTTGGAAGGATCGCATCATAGGCCCCCTCTTTTTCGATGAACATGTCACTGGAGGCACCTACCTACGTATGCTCAAGGAAGAAGCATTTCCCAGTGTCTTGAACGAAGAAGGAAATTTCCCAACATGGTTCCAGCAAGACGGCGCTCCTGCACATTACAGCACCCAAGTAAGGGAATACCCGTACCAACAATTCCCTGGTCATTGGATAGGACGTCGAGGGCCTGTGGAATGGCCAGCTAGAAGCCCGGATCTCACGCCACTAGATTTTTATCTCTGGGGCCACTTGAAAGCGCTGGTATACGCGGAGAAAATTAGGAGTGTTGAACATTTGCGGCAGCGCATTATTGGGGCATGTAACACCATTACTCCTGACATCATTCACCGTGTGCTTGCTGACTGGGTATCACGTCTGAATTTATGTATTGAAAACAACGGTGGACATATTGAGCACGTTCTGTAAATAAAGGCTTTTGTTTTGCCTTTTTTTATTATTTTTCCTATGATGCCGAACTTATGGGACACTATATATATATATATATATATATATATATATATATAGAGAGAGAGAGAGAGAGAGAGAGAGAGAGAGAGAGAGAGAGAGAGAGAGAGAAGAGAGAGAGAGAGAGAGAGAGAGAGAGAGAGAGAGAGAGAGAGAGAGTTGACCTACAAAACCAGATTTCTAAAAAGGCATGAATCGATTACTAATTAGTTTAATGATTGTGTTTTGTTGTTCCTATTTTATTAAGTGTCACGCACGAAAAAAGAATTTGTTTTATTTTAAATTTTTGTTTTTATGCGAACTTTTTTCCTAAAATTCTACAGTGATAAAAAACATACCCCAAATGTGTGTTTATAAAAATGAAATACAGGGTGTCCAGAAATTATATTTACAAACTCAATTGTGAACTGAATTAAATTTGTAAATATAATTTATATTATTAATAAACTGTATGATATTAGACTTGGCGCTTTTTATTTCGAAAATTAAACAGTTTTATGTTGACAATTCGTTTTACCTGTCGAGATGTAAAGTTTATTGCTTATTCTGAAGGACATTAGGTGCTTGAAGGAGTAAATTACATTAAAGTTGGATATCCGACGAAATCGTAACGACGTACGACTTGTCGTCTTATAGATTTTTATGAACCATAAAATCGTTAGTGTTAAACAATTTGCGAAATGAAGATTGAGGAAGATTAGCAATTTTTTTTTTCAGAAAATGGAAAATGTAAATTAACTTCACTCAATTTATAATAATAATATTTTGTTAATCTAAACAAAATGTTTTTGTTTTGTTTGTATATAGGACCTATATGTCATAAATGCCCAAGTTGGTCGAATATTTGTATAAATTTTCATCTATTTTTTTACCCATTTGGTCGAACAGGTTATATATTTTGTATTTTCAAATTTTTAATCACTTTCGCTTGTGTTAAAGTAGGGAGCAGGGGTTCGATAAGAAAGTTTAGAGAAAGCTTTTTTTTTTCTTTTTTTTTTTTGACCATATGCAATGATTATTTTTTCGAATTTCACTCTCGTTGGGATTTTAATTAAAAAAAAATTCGAATTCAAATAAGTCGTCTCTTATGCTTCCTCAGACTTTACACACACACACACACACACACACACACACACACACACACACACACACTGATCTGTTTTAGGTTAGGTTAATCTGTGTGTGTGTGTGTGTGTGTGTGTGTGTGATATACAACCCACAAAGAAAATTAAAATCGATTCCGAGCGCTTTCGTTCTTTTCAAAACCTTTTTAAGGAATGAACAAAACCCGGAGAGAGTAAACAAACTACATTAAAGTCCGCCCCCAAAAAGGTTTAATCCCGTTTATTATCTTAAGTTCTTCTCCATTCTTTGAGAAGGTCTTTTAAGAACGAAAGCCTCCTGAATGTTTCTTTCTCATTTTCTTTGCTGGCTGTATCACATTCAATAAAGTTAACATGAAAAAAAAATGTAGGGCCCCTATATATATATATATATATATATATATATATATATATATATATATATATATATATATACTGTACTTTTTTCAGGTGGAGGATCTGTCTCCTGCTAATTATCGTCATTATCGTCATCGTCATTATCGTCATCGTCATTATCATTATCGTCATTATCATTATCGTCATTATCATTATCGTCATCATCATTATCGTCATTATCATTATCGTCATTATCATTATCGTCATTATCATTATCGTCATTATCATTATTACCATACATACTGTATGTTGTTATTGTCACTACGTGTACCTTTTTGTCATAATTTTTAGTTTTTTAAAATTTATTGTTGTGTGATTTATTTTATCGTTTAATTACCTTCGAAAATATTATACTATGATATTTTATGGGATTTATAGCCCACCAATAAAGTTTATCATTATTTTTATCATATATACCTGTACAGTATATATATATATATATATATATATATATATATATAACACAGGGTATTTCAAAATGTAGACATATTTTGAAATTATTAATTTTGGATCCTAATTGCATTTATGGTGTATTTACCAACATGGAATATTACCTAAAAGTTAATACGATATTAAAATTCAGTGGCGTAACTAGGCATACGCATTATACGCACGTGCGTATAGTTTAAAAAAAAAATTCGTGACCGGTTACCGGGTAACACTTTTTCATTTATGTATATTATTGTATTGCAAGTTTCGACTTTACCATTTTATACGAACACGGCTGCGTTTTTATTTGCACAACTTCAGTAAACCAAACATTCTCACAATAACGGTTGTTGCGTACCTTATCCCGAGACAAAGCCCGTTTCACCACTTGTTATTATACCCTTAATAGTAATATGCGAGAATTGATTTATTGTATGTGAATTCACAGTTGAGCATTAGTAGTAGTGTGAGAGAACGTGAAATATTGCAATTAAATTTGATTTGTATATTGATATTAATTATTGCATATTGCTTTTTATGTAACTGATGTAACTGTACTCGAGTCGTTTTTTTAATATTTATTTCGGAATTATTATTAAAATTTCAAATTTAAGTGGTTTATTTTTCATTTGCTGTTTTTTATTAGGATCGTAGAGTATTTGCGGTTAATATTCTTGCAATTACTTCGTATGAAGTAATTGTCGAATGTCGAATTTTTAATTATTTTAAACTCAAATTCAATCTTTATTCAGAAACGAATACAAGTGACGGAGTTTTACAATTTTTAGATATTTGTTATGATATTAATGTATTCACAGTACTCTCGTCTCAATATGACCTTGGAAGCATGGAGGCTTTTTAGGCAAAATTAATGGCATTTACTTTATTACATAGCAATAGTGAAAGTGGCAAGTAATAGTAATAGAGACAACAAAAAATAATAATAATAACAATAATAATAATAAATACAATATAAAGTTGGCAAAATGTTACCTGATTTTAAATTAATTTATTGTAAGAGGTTCCAAAAAACCTTAGCCCCCCCCCCCATTTGCAGCTTACATGTCTACTTATATCGAAATAGTTTTTAGTGATTATAAAAATGTATAAAATTCTTATTTATTGCAGGTATTAAAATTACTCTAGCTGATAAAGTGATAATATAATGGCTTCTCAATTAATTGGTGATTCGGAGAGGCAACGTGTGATAGATCGCGTACGAGCAATAACATTTCGGAAAACTCGTGATGCTGGAGCCACCTTTATAACACGTTCATGGGCTGCCAAAAAGTTGCGAAGAAGTGAGGACTTCGTCAAAAGAAATTGGAATAAAACTTTGGATGAATGTGAAATGGATACAACCAAATCTGGGCGCCCAAATTTGCCACTCTCTCAGGAAACAAAGGACATCATTGAAAGCGGTACGCGTAAGCGGAAAAACAGCTGTGCTAAACTTTCTAGAGAGATCGAAGTGTTGAGAGGAAAGATCGTTAGTGGTGAGATCATTCGACTGTACCGTCATAGGCAAGGTTTAAAGCCTTGGCATGAACTTCCAAAGCCAAGAAAAACTCAACTTAACATCGATGACAGAATGTGGCTTGCCCATTATCTTGAAGATTGGATGTGGATGATTTCGTGCATTTAGCTGTCTCCGATGAATTTTTTGTTTGCGTAACACGTCGGCCTAACTACCAAAATGATCGAGTGTGGGCCACAACACCAGATGAAATCGATGACATTGAACATTATCGCGAATTATTAAAAAGTGCAGACTGTGTTGGTGTGTTTGTTTTGTTCACTGCAAAGAAGCTCGTGTGGGTGCTGAAGCCAAATGGTCAGAGTTGGGATGGACAGTATTTTCGTGATATTATTCTATCCCAGCATGTCATTCCTTTCTAAGAAACCCAAACAATGTTATGGATGTCGATCAGGTCACACTTCTGCACGATAAGGCCCCCTGCTTTAAGGCATTAGCCACTCAACAGTTGTTGCGGAACCATGAGATCGATTTCTTTAGAAATGAAGAATGGCCAGGAAATTCTCCTGACCTGAACATCTGTGAACACATTGGATCACTTATAAAGGACAAGGTTGAATGTCTCTTGTTTCAAGAACCTGCAGCAAATCGATTTTCGAAAGATACAATGACGCAACACATTGAAACTGTTTTAGCAAATTTGCGTAACGATCAAGATCTATTCACGTCACTTTTGGCAATTTACCAAAGCGAATTCAGGCTGTCTTGGAAGCCAATGGCGGGAACACCAAGTTTTAATTGTTCTCATTAAACGCAGGATTAAATTCTCTTTTGGAAGGTATGTTTAGTTTTACTGTATCTCTAATGGTTTAGGCTATGGGCGGGGGGCTAAGGTTTATTGGAGCCTCGTATATTTAGTAGAAACATTACATAAAATAGCGAAAGTGACAAGTAATAGTAACAGTGACAACAAAAATTAATAATAATAGCAATAATAATGGTAAATAATGAATAACCTTCATTTCTAAAATAAATACAGCGCTTTTACAATTTACAATGACGTAAATAATTGTGACTATTTACTTTATTTGAAGTTTCGAAAGTTTACAAAATGTTACATAATTTTAAATTAATTGATTTATTTTATATTTAGTAAAAAATAAATGCTGCTTAATAAAAAAATATAGAAAAATAATGGATTACGAAACTAAAGGTGTTCAGTAAATTAGCATACTGTATTTTAAATAGTTGATTACAAAATTGATTACTATGGTAAAAATGGCAGTAATGAAATTATACATCAGTAGGAACTAATGAAGTGCTTTTTTGTGAAAAACATTTAGTGATGAAGCCTGCTGATATGCATAGGAATTGTACTCCATGCGTCTGCTCCTTTGAAAGAGAGCGCATTTCCTGCAGTTTCTATTGTATATAGTTAAGTTTGTGTATAAAATCACTGGGCAGTCTGGTGTTATAACGATGGTATATTTGTGGAGGTGATTACTCTTTGAATGGGTGATATATGTCGATTTTTGTTGATGACTTTGAACATATTGACAGCAACATTGAATTTGTATAAGTCATTTAATTTTAAAATATTTTGCTCTTTAAACATTGGGGAAGTATGACTTTGTCTATTGTCATTATTCGAGTGTGTTCGCAGACATTTTATATGAATTACTTCTAAAGGATGTTTTATAAATTTCTTTGCGCTACCCCATACAATATAATAAATGTAGATGGGTGAAGGAATAATATAGGGTAAGGAGTGCGTTTTGAGGAAGGGTCTTCTTTAGTTTAAGTATTATGAAGAGAAATCTTGATGTTTTGGTATGTTGTACATGACTTTTAAAATTTAGTGTTTCCTCTACATTAATGCCAAGTACTTTGACCTCATTCCCCCTTGCAAGAGTAATATTCCCAATTTTTACTTGACAGTCTGTATTAATATGTTTTGTGGTAATAATTATATAAGATGACTTTGTCAGGTTCAATAAAAGTTTGAGTAAACATTCATTTATTTTCTAATTGCATGTTCGTTTCATTAATCAAAGTCTGCATTATGATGGGAAGAAGTAAGTGTGGCATCATCTGCGTATTGTACGCAATTTAATATGGTAGAAAGATGAAAATCGTTGACGTGTATTAGAAAAAGTAGTGGGCCAAGAATAGATCCTTGTGGGACTCCACTAGTTAGCATCGCCTCGCCGGATAAATTATCTTTTAATCTGATGTAGTGATGACGATTTGACAGATATGATTTAAATCACTCGAGGATACTTCCTCTTATTCCATATATGTGAAGTTTATTCAATAAGATTTCACGCGAAAGTGTATCAAATTCTTTTGACAAGTCGATGAAGCTCAAGGTAGTGTGTTTTTTGCTGTTTAAGTTCTGATACACATTTTCTAATTGCATGTTTATGGCATCTTCCGTTGTATGTCCATCTCTAAACTAAAACTAAAGTAATCTTGATACATTTTCTCGTGACGTTTGATTTCTTTTCGATTTTCACGACTTCGTGCGTATAGTTTTTGAATGTTTGGCTACGCCCATGAAATTGTTTTGCAGTAGGGGTTGCATAGACTAAGTCATCTTAACATCTTACATAGCCTAAGCCTAAGCCATCTTTAACATGGCGGATACGCGGCTGACTTTCGAACGGAGGAAGAACACTTTGAAGTGGTACTGGAAGTATGAAAATGTGAAGGAAGTGCAGCGAATCTGGATACGAGAGTATGGAACAACAACAACTCCCACTCGTACAACAATTAGTTGCATATGTGATGAATTTGAAAAAACAATTAACTGTCCGAAATGGGAATAAAATCAAGTGCGGGAGAAAATGGACAGCGGGAAGTGAAGAAAATATGAGAACTGTAATAACGGCGTACCAATGCTCTTCAAAAAAGTCAACAAGGTGCTGTGCAAGTGAATCAGGAATCAGTCAACCTACCGTTCATAACATTTTAAAAGAATTAAAGTGGAAATCATACATACCTAGGCTTTTGCACACTCTTAACGAGGATGATCATGATAGAATAGTAGAGTTCTGCGAGTAGTTCACCGCAATGAGTAGGCCTAATGAAGATTGTGAATTTGAGGATAGGATAATTTTCTGATGGGCTATTTCCAAACTGACTGGTCATATGGCCAGATATTCGAGCTTTTCTTGAGAGAGAGTTTCCTGGGTTGTGGATAGAGGTCGTCGTGTAACCGCTACTGAATATCCTCAAGGTCACCTGATCTTAAACCTCTGGACTTCTATCTGTAGGAATACCTGAAGGACAAAATGTATGGTACCAACCCTCAAAATATGCAACACTTACAGGAAGTGATTGTTGGGGAAGTACGCAAAATCTCAATTAATATGAACACTTCTGTGTACTGATCTGTTTTGGGACGTTACGTCGCATGTTTGCGTGTGTAAATGGTGAACATTTTGAACATGAAATAACTGTTAAGCGTTGTTTCTACAGGTTTACTTGTGTACATAATAAATTTTTGTTTATTAAACGTAATTAGTATCCAAAATAAATAATTTCAAAATGTGTGTGCATTAATTTGAGTCACCCTAGATACGTATATATCCTTTTTTCTCATGATAATAATAATTCACAGGCCTGCGAATGAGAACTTTGTAAGAGTTGTTTTCTTACTAATAACTGATTTTATATAATTCAACTACGCTCATTTCGAATAAGGTGTCCATTTTTTCTATCACGTAAGGATTTTCTGCAAACTGGAAAGGAAAAAACAACAACATAAATAAATAAATATTTATTTCAATTTACATTAGGTACCTATTTCGCTTTGTTATACTAATTACGAATGCAAACAACTTTAAAAAGAAAGAAGACTATTAACGTCAATTACATATTCATTACGATGGATGATAGGGAGTTAGCGAGCGTTGACGAGGAAGTAGATTTAGGCGTACGCGTAACTAAAGATTTAAAGGTTAGGAACCAGTGCTTGGAGTCTTGCGCAAAAGCGAATAGGATGTTAGGCTTCATAGCGCGTAATTTCGAATTTAAGTCGAAGGGTATCATATTGCCCCTTTACAAGTCCCTAGTCAGGCCTCATTTAGAATATGCAGTTCAGTTTTGGTGCCCGTACTTGCGTGAGGATATTGATAGGTTAGAAAGGGTTCAGCGTCGTGCCACGAAACTTATTCCGTCATTGCGCAACAAGCCTTATGAAGATAGGATTAAAGTGTTAGACTTGTATTCACTCGAAACTAGGAGATTAAGGGGGGAGCTTATTGAAGTTTTTAAAATCGTTAATAACATCGATAACGTGAATTTTTACAAATTGTTCACTTTCGATAATAGTAATACTCGCAATAACGGATTCAAGTTGCGTGGCAGACGTTTCATTACTAATATCGCTAAAAACTTCTTTACGTTTAAAGTAATTGATAAATGGAATAATCTTCCCGCGTCAGTCGTTCATTCTACCAGCGTTAATATGTTTAAGAACCGTCTTGACAGACATTTTAAAGGTATTAACGTTGTTTAATTTAAATAACAACAAAGTTAGTAACAGAAGCTCTGGTGGTGGTGCTCGGGGATGAGTCTGTTGACGATGAATGCCAGCTTGTGACATGCCAGCGTGTGATGCCAGCAATAAAATTATTAAAAAAAAAAAAAAAAAAAAAAAAAAATTAGACACACGAATGTAGATGTAGCTCATAGCGTAAACTAACCCACTTTTTGTTTAACTTTACCTATTTTTTTTTTTTTCTTATCCTCCTTACTTTGCATGTCTCTAACTCTTTTCTTGCATGTTTGTAGTTTGCATGGTATGACAGTGAGTTAAGACTGTGTTTGCATGGTTTGTAAGCGTTCTTATTTTACTTCTTTTCATCTTTCACCCCTCTCCTATTCTCTCCGACTATTTTTCTGACTTGTCGGCAGTGGCCGGCGGATGATGATGGTGAGACACTTTTCCTCTTTTTCTGAATGAATGTTAACCCACGAGTGATAGGTGTTGCTCCTTACTTAACCCCTTATTCTCTTCTCTTCTCTTAACCCCCTACTCTTTCCTTTCTCTCGGGCTAGCCTTAGAGTGGATCTTAGGGTCTTTGTTAGCCTTAGCTTCTGTAGATCTGTAGATCTTTATTTGTCCCGAGTTTTCTCGCGAGATTTATGCCTTTGAGTCTCGAATGTACGCGCTGTTCCTTTTCTTTTACGTAATAATTCTGGAGTATCCCGTTTCAACATCCAGCAGTAATCAGCCATCATGCTAATGTCCCACCTTCCCTGATATCTCTTCTCCATTTCTTTGATGTCTCGGTGAAACCAAGCATTTATAGGCAGTAGTTTTTAATTAAAATTTAATGGAACTTACTTACATACGTAATATGAAATATGACATTTTGTGAAAAATCTGTACGTGATGGCGAAAAATTAATATTATTTTCGTAATCAGCGTGCCAAAATTACTATATAAGTGATAAATATTTCGGACACAAAACCATCACAGACCTGTGATAATCAGTTTAGTTTCATACTTTTATTTTAAATTATAATTTACTTTTAAAATTCAAGACTTTAAATTTATCTTTAAAAAAAAAATGCCAAAAATTCGAACATAAAATTAAAGATATTTACAATATTAACTCTTTGAGGCACAGTAAGAATAACAACCATCTTTTCAGTCCTAACTCCATCTTAAACCACTACATAAACTCCTTTTCCGTTCATCAAATTATAACAAGATTATTGCATGAAAGAGAACATAAAAATAAAAAATAATAATAAAAATAAATTAATATAATAACAATAAAAAATTTTGGGTGTATACCGCAAAGATTTGGTGCATGAAAATCATACTGAAATATTATAATGTATTCGAGTATGTGTTTATGTAAATAGGCCAAGATCCAAACCACGGGTCGCTACGTAATCTGGACGAGGAGAATGGGCTCCCATCCAACTACTCTACAAATTCACTGTCGCTTAACTTCGCTCATCGACATTGTTATGACTGGTTGCGAAGTAAACCCGACTCCGGATGGTGCTGATTAGTGATGTAGCGGATGTCATTTTGTTCACATCCGCGGATGCGGATGTCTACATTTTCGTTATTTTTTAGGATATATTCGAGATTTGTTGTGTTTAACGTATATAATAAGTTATTATATAGAGAGAGCTGTAGCTATAATGTAGTATAATTGATTAATTGTACAATAATTGCTGTACTTTTCTCTGAACATATAAAATAATATCAAGCATCTAACTAATATAGAAATCAATTAGTGAATTCGTCTGCAAATAAATTCGTTATATTTTGTTGAGTTTCAGCCACAATTAGAAACCATAATTGTGTTACCAGGATGCGGGACGTGAACCCAACTCAAATGCACCCCACCGACCTCTTTCCCCAACCTCCACCCTTATAGAAAGAGATCTTTAATTAGCTTGATAACTATTTATATTAAGTTTAAAGTTTTATTAGGCATATTTATAAATGAGTAATTAAAATAAAGTAAACTAAGATGTTCATCGTTTAATGTTCAAACTTAATTATAGGAAGGTTATGCTTAAGGAACATTAATTTTTCTGCCTTTTCTGCTGCCAGTCTGTTTCTCTTTTCATCATATATTAATCCAGCACTGCTAAATAATCTCTCGCTTGGTACGTTTGTTGGAGGACAGGCTAAATGTTTCCTTGCAAGTTTACTCAAGTATGGATAGATATTCTGCGTATTTTTCCACCAACTAATAGGATTGTCACATGCAGCCAGGCGTTTTTCTTGGTGATAGCTCTCGATCATTTTTACTACATCTTTTGACATCGCGTAGGTCTCGTCATTGCTGCTTGACTCAAGAAACTGAGAGACAGATTCTGTGATAGATTTGCTCGTTGAAGGTGTTGGTTCTGTCACTGAAACTTTTATTCTTTTGGTGGGTGGCGAAGCGACAGATTCAAGAGATTGAAGCTCTTCAACTGCTTTGCCAAGTGATGATTTAACTCGTTCTAATGTACTAGGTGAAAATAACTTAGCTTTGTAACGTGGATCTAAGTAGGTTGCAAGAGAGTAACTTCATACAAGAACAGCCTCTCATCTTGTCGCTTGCATCACTTTTGCGCACAATGAACTAGTTCTATTAATATAGTAGAATTTGATAATTTCCGCTTATTAATGACGTTTTATCGCAACGGTCCACATCCGCACGACATCCGCAGTCCAAAGTGCGGATGCGGACGCGGACGCGGATGCGAGAAAATGTGCGGATGTTCCGCGGATGCGGATGCGGATGTGACCTACATCACTAGTGCTGATAAATAATTAATAATCCAGGAATTATCGCAATGGGTCGCGTTCATCTGGCCTGAACGCTGTCCCAACAACCAAATACACGGTTTGTTATATGATAACTAATCCTCAAATAGCGTCCAACCATGCGAAACATTTAATTTATTAGGAGAAAAATAAACACAATATTTTTTCCATTAATTTTAAACATAAAATCTATATTTACAAACGACGATGAGTGGCTAAAACACTTTCAGTAATTGTGCAAATTAAAAAGAATAGTACAAACGAGCACCTAAATCGACACTCGAACTGGGTCGAAAAACATCATAAAAATTAATTGTGATTGAAATGTATGGAAAATATGGAAAAAATATTGAGTTTAGCGTTTGTTATAAAGTAAATAATATATTTTGAAACGTATTTCCATTTTGTATATTGGTTTTATGGGAACCAAACGGAGGACAGGTGTGTTGTCCTTTAGAAATTTGACCCAGAATGGTGATTCTTTGTGACAAGGTGTCAGAAATTCGAGTTCAATTAAGGAGTCCAAAGGAAATACTCGATACAAGTTTACTGTTGCCGATTTTACAAAAGAAGTTTGGGTTTAAAGGTGTTAAATCCGAGGTTCGAAGGGCCATCCGTATACTTTACTTTAATCATCTAAGCGTTATAAGGACTTTATTTTGAAGGTTACTTAAAGTAGGCCTACGCTGTAAGTTTAGTATATAGAAGGGATCACCTGAAGGTCAGGGCCTCCAGCCTTCTTTAGTTAGCCTTATAAGGCTAACTAACTAAAATATCACGACCTAACCTAACCAATCGTTAGGTCAACTGTACGCCCTTGACGAGTGGTTAGGTTAGGTCGTGATATTTTCATTAGTTAGCCTTATAAAGCTAACTAAAGAAGGCTGGAGGCCCTAATCTTCAGGTGATCCTACATCCGTGCTACGTATAGCTCTCCCTCCCTCCCTCCCTCTAATATCCACTTTCTCATGAATCAGTGAGAGAGGTCACAAACTGACACAGCAATCAGGACAGACGAATGCTGCGCCCATTGTGTTAACTCCCGGATTCTTATTATCAACCCCATCGGGAGTCGAACCCCTGACCTCAGAGTCTTCACTTCGCTTATAGGAGAAGGGTGTCACCCACTGAGCTAAGGGTACTGGTTATCCGTCTTACAGGTAACAGAAATTCACGACTGAAGTAGGTTTTAACTGTGCTAATTTCTGATTGATATCAGTTTAATTTGATTTAAGCCCTAGCTAATAACCCGAAGTACCGTAGGGCTACCCAAAATTTACTAATCAGTCTGTAATCTTGTACGGTACGATAGGCCTACGTGTTTTCTTCTTCCTACGACCTCAAATAATTATAAGTGCTACGGGTAAGTGTGTTAGGCCTATAGAAATTCAAAGATTTAAACTGTAACGGACTACACTTTAATTCCTTGACCTACGTACCCATGACTCCAGATTCCTGGGATCTTGGGAGCATTGCTCCAGTAAATTTGACCATGAGAAAAAGTAAATTTGGGTTTGGGTTTTGTTCATCCGCTAGACGTTATGCAATTTTTTTGCGTATACGTTCTTGTACAAACCAATTTTTTTAAATTACAAATTTAGTTATTTTAAGTTTAGTTGGTAATTCCATATTTAACAATTATTTTTATTTTTTGTTAAGCTTCAATGTTTTGATAATTAAAATTTTATTAAAACGTATATTTTTTTAATATAAAATTATCAGGATTGGACTATGTTCCATTGATCTCGGCCAGGTTTGATAAATTGGCCAGATAATTACTTGTGCGGTTTTAAGTAATCCACCATGACTCTAGAATTGAAAAGTTTAGTTAAGTTTAAACTTACTTTTACTTACTTTAACTTACCTACTTTTACTTACTCTTCCTTACTTTCATTGTACTATATTTACTTACTTTTACTCACTTTTACCATACTATATTTACTAACTTTTACTTATTTTGTATTTTTTCAGGTAGTCAATAATCAATAATGGATCCTAATATTGATGAAGTTGGAGAGAAAAGTGAGGGTGTTAAAAGGGGTTACTTTTGTGGTCAATGCAAGAACAAATATTCAAAGAAGCAAAACTGGGAGGAACATTTTAATTCCAAAAAAAATATTTGTTACAATACAAGAGGTCCCAGAGTTTGGGCCCACAGCTTAGATATTGCAGTAAAGAAATACCAGGATGAAGTGCAGCAAAGAGATACGGCAAAGCAGTCATTTAGTTTGTTCACAAAATGTGCTAGTGCTAGACCTCAGAAAAATGAACCAACTTCATCAACTGCTAATCTAGAAAATGAAACTTTTTCACTAGATGTTTCACAGACTGAAGAAAGTGCTTCTCCTCCACCTAAGAAACAAAAGGTAAGTGAGGAATCTGCGCATCAGATTAACAAAACTGCTTTAGAGGAATTTGAAAATTCCCAAATCCAGAAGACATTGAATGCAATTTTGCGCCTAACAAAAGAAACTCACCAAGCTGTTGTGGTTAATAAAGAGAAGAGTCAAAATATGCCTTCAAGTTCAAGTGTTGCATCCAAATCTAATAAAGCAAAAAGCAACAAATTTGACATTTCCATAGCCCATTTAAGCAAGTGTAAATCAATACAAGAAATCCTGAACAATGATTTGATCAAATCTACATTCAAATTGGTGGAAAAGAAGGATCTAGGGCATGCTGATGATTCATTTTCAGTACCAAGTGATATAATGGAAAACATTGCAAATAGTGACACTAATATGCCTGATGTAGATATAGCTGTTGAGGATGAAGATGATGATAATCAAGAAGATATTGATGATGCTTCTGATGATAAAATGTTTACATTATATTGCATAGCTTGCACAGACCCCAAAGCATGTGCTTCAGACAAACATTCTAACATAAAAGGTTACTTCAATGTTAAAGATTTAACCTATGTATGCAAACAAGGAGAAAATCAAGAGAGATGGTTTAGAAATCTGAAAACCCACCTGAAGAGACATTTAATTAAACTTCAGCATCATCAAAGAGCTGCTGTTTATGAAGTGATGAAAACATCTTCTCGGAACACTACTAAACGCATAGAAGACTTATGTGGCAACATCTTATACTACATAATGAAAAACACTGCATGGGCTCTATATCCAGTACTTCTAGCTGTATTACATAGGTCAGGTTGTGAGGTTGGAAATTTGAATCATAGCACACATGCGTGCGAGACAATTTGTGAGCTATTAGATAATCAACTTAAAGAACAAACTGTAAAGTGGTTCTTAGAACAAACTTCAGTAACAATAACAGCTGACATTGGAACAATTTTGGGATTAAGCATGCTAGTTGTATTAGTTATGAGTGAAGAAGATAAGACTGTAAAACTTGCTGGGATAAATTTAGTACGCAGCAAATCAGGAGTTTATTTGGCCAATGAAATTTTTGATGTGTTGAAGTCTCCTAATCACTTGAAACTATCTGAAGAAGCAATTAAATCCAAGGTATCTGGAATGGTTGGAGATGGGGCTTTTTGTAAGGACAACGAGCCATTTAAAAACGAAATGAAAAAGTTGTTTGGAGAAAATTTCAAATTTCGATGGGACTTAATGCATCTTGTGAACAGAGCCCACGTTGATGCATTGAAGAAAATTTGTAAACTAAGTGAGCTTTTAGACTTTATTCAGAATCACTCTTCAAATCTGAGATCAGGCCTTGACTATACCAATATGGTTCTTGACAATATCATTGGTTTTAAGAGACCAAAACTCAAATCTGATACTCGCATGGTTAATTACGAATTTGATCAATTTGACAGATTTGTGGAAAATTGTGTTTTTTGATCATCCACAAGAGAAAGAAATTAGTGCCAAGTTCTATGTATTGATTTCCTATGTAACAAAGATTATGTTGCAAGTAGCTCAAAAAACCACAGTTAGTGCAGAATTTGTAGAAAATATATTTTATAAAGAAGGAGGGAAAACTGTTATGTTAAGAGTGATGGGAACAATTTCCAAATTAGCTAATGGAGGAAATGCAAATGATGTAGTTTCTGAATTTAAGCACGATACCACAGGGCAGCAAAAGGAACTAACAGCTGAGGATTACATCCTAAATGAAGTTTACAAATACATCAAGAAACGTTCTGATTACTACCAGGTTGCTGAAGTTGCTAGACCATCCAGAACCAGATCTGAAAGTAGTTTTACAAAAGACTCAGTGATAAATTGGCTGACAGAATATATAGAATAGCTGTGGAAAGGAATCACAGAGAGATTAAAGCATTTTGATAAAGATGGATCAACTGCCTGGAGTGAAGCACCAGCTGAAGGGACATTCTCCATTCTTGGTTACATTGTTGAACACAAAGGATCCATTAAGCCATCTCATTTGACTAAGCTGTGCAGAATTGTGAAGGAGGGTCCAGCTCCAGGCACTAGATCTGCTGTAATGATCACACAGAAAGCCATTGATCAGTGGCCAAGCATACATGGCGGTAAATTCACAACAAATGCCTACATGCAAGGTCTAACATCGTCCACTGTTGCTGCTGCAATGAATAAATAAACTTAAGGTGAGTTATAAACTGTACATTATTGTATTATTATGTTTAGCTAAAACAATTTGTAATTGGTATGTCGTCAATTCAAGAGTTTACTATCATTAACCTATCTAGTGGTGTAAGGGGGAAAAAAGTAAATTCAGAGCTGTGCTCCAGTAAATTTTTTCAAATCTGGAGTCATGTACGTACCTTTAGTTTAAATTAGCGTTCTTGTAGTTCTACTTATGAACTTTTTGGTACTTGCTTAAGATCACGGATAATTTGGCCTGAAAATCAACTTCAAACTGTTTATAGAAATCGACTACCGTTCAACTAATTGTGAAAACTTGACACTGTGTTGCGGCAGAGGATAAGCATGGACTTCATTTTAATAAACGCTTCTTTGTTCAATTTATTCGTGGAAGAACTTCGTTTTAATCTTATTGCAAGATTAAAGTAAACCCACAAACTTTGGTCGAATAAAACCACGCGTTTGTTTGATACCAACGTATTGTATACGGTATATCTTTGACAAACGCGTCGTTTACTTTACTCAAATTTGTATTTTTATCCTGCATTATGGTATACACATTCATGCAAAGTTTACGATAAACTTTGTTAGTTCCCACTCAAAAAATTTTTTTTTAAACTTTTTTACATTTTTTGAAATGTAGCAAAAAGGATCATTGTATGGTTGAATCAACCATTGGTTAATTGTTGTTGCGAGCCAATCAGGCATTTTATCTGTGTGTGTGTGTATGTATGTATACACATTTTCGAATAATTCAGTTTTGCTCAATAATTATTAGGCTATTCCGAGATTTAGTTGGTTGATCAATATCATGATTAAAACCATTTTGCACGGAATTTTCTTGAAATAGTTAAAAATGGACTCTAATCTTATATATATATATATATATATATAGGTAATCTAAGGAGCCAGCAAACGAACACTAGAGATTAACTTCGTTTGAACTGATAAGGGTGACTTTGATAGCAAACACTGAAAGAGCAGAGTGAATCTCATTGCTGTAAGACGATCCTAAAGGAAATAAAGGATAAGAAATAAAGGAACTTGTTGTCTACTCAAGATGCATCAATCCTCCTGTCTGTCTATTTCTAACATTCTCCCTGTCAATCTCTCTGTGCTGCTATCGCTACTGTAAATTAGTGCCTCCTCACCCCTCTCTCTCTCTCTCTCTCTCTCTCTCTCTCTCTCTCTCTCTCTCTCTCTCTCTCTCTCTCTCTCCTTTGTGGATGTTATTCTATTGATAGGAAGAATTCGTATCGAGTTGATAACGCGTTTGATGTGTGGTTAAAAGGATTTTGAAAATTCTTTTCTCCACGTGACTGTACATGTTTTTCCTCTTTCATTTGTTTTTATTGGGTTTCTTTGTTGTTGTTGTTTTTTTATTGTTAGGTTATATTTTGTTTTTAAACGGGGAATTTATTCGCTTTGAAGATGATGTCTTTTTACAAAGATGTTAAGTAATGACTTTGTATCTCTCTCACACACACACACACACACACACACACACACACACGTACGTTTGGCTACCCTAAAGAACCTCAATATTTCACACATTTTCACATATTTACTCCTGTATCGCGACATTTACCCAGTTTAAAAGACGTAATAAATTTAACCAAACCTTACCTAAACTTTAATTATATTCCTTTCATCCTGATAATAGGTAGCATATATATTAGGGTGTCAATTTTGTGGGTGAAATGACTAAATTGAAAATCATGTGATTTGGTAGCAATTTAATGTAATCATTTGGCATACAAAATAATATCCTTGCTTCAAAAACAATAAAAAATAACTCCTACCTACATCAATTTTAATTAAAAAATTCCATTTTTTCGTAAATTCGTAACAAATGTGCGCAAACATCCTATCAACATTTAAAGTGGCAATAAGATATCATTCAGAGTCTTTATTTGAAAGTAACCAATGCAGTCATGTCCTTTTTGTTGCGGTTCCTTGACATCAGCATTCGGCTTGCTACTTGCGCTTTGATGTAGCCTTCTCGCCTCTCGTGACTGTAAACTTGACTAGCTGCTTCTGTGACCATTTTCACACATCTCTCCACACTCTGAGTGTGAGAAGGCCACTTTGGCACTTGCATTGGGGCCTCTTTAAGTTGTGTTAAATCTTGGTTTGTTATACATGTTGTCAGTGGTGGCTCCAAAACTTCCGAACTCAAGTTAACTAATTCTGACAATTTCGTGGCATTGACGTTTATCGGAGGTACCTTCCTTGTCTGAACAGAGCAGTCTCCCAGCTGCTCATCATCTAGTGATGTTCTTCTAAGCTTTAGAATGATTTCCACAGCCTCAGTTTGCTCTTTGGTACATTGGCTGCAGAGTATTGCTTGCAAAACTGCCTCTGGCCTAGCATACCAAGCGGACCTTTTCACCACAGGTAACACGATGTCCACCACAACTTTCCTTTGGGTTCTCAGTAGCTGTAATTGAAACAAGATGTGGTTGGGCCCCTCCATCCACATTGGATTAAGTTTTACATTGAACCAGTGAGGAAGATAAAACCCAATAATAAATTCAACAATCAACATCAAATTCTGTAGCATTTTGCCCTTCAGTGCATGTTTGGAAACCCAAATCCTGCAGAAACGAATCGCTGTAGTTAACCAACGACTGTGACTTACGGGTCCAATCTCCAAGAGAGCCAGGTTTTGAGGCAACTCTCCTGATCTGATTGCTTGAACAATACGATAAGTGTAAGATTGATCTGTGCTGAGGTCTTTGATAACTACTTCAGACAACACTGGAAGGGGAGGGCCTACTTCGACCTTTGGAAATTTTGTATTTATTTCTAATTCCGTTGCTTCATCTAGCACGTTGCCAAGGGGGCCTGACCACTTGTTGTTGCTCTTTGTAGGACCATCAAGTTCCTGGATGAGACGACAAAGAGGTAGTTCCCCTGTGTGCAAATCACATACAATCCAAACAAGCCTTCTTCCAAGTTTTTTCTCTAAATGCGTCATAACACCACCCTGCCATCCAGTGTTCACCGCAGTTGAGTCTCCACCAACGGCCTGCAGTGAACTGTCAAGTCTTCTTTCTTGAAGCCAACATATTATTTGATCAGCAATTGTCTCTGCATGTTTCTTGCCTTCTACTTCTGCTTCAGGAACAAAGTGAAACAAATAGCGGCCACCAGGTTCGGAACACACAGAGTGGTGTCCTTCTTTGATGAGACCGGGAAACTTTCTGTCCATTCCCTCTACCTCTAGAGGGACTTTTGTGTCATCTCTTCTTCCATCAAACAAAAGGCAAGAGAGAGCTTCTTCCTTCAAATCTTTTTCATGCTGATCAGATATTTCCTTCATTATTTTTTCTTGTGCTCTTCTTATCTTATTATGATCTATCACTAAGGATATATCCTCTCGGCTGATGAGGCCTGCATCTATCCAAGCGGCAGTGGCAATCTTTGTAGTCTCTCGTAGCCCCGTATGGTGGCGAATACTGGCAAGGGCAATGTTTGAGATGTCTTTAGTGTTGTATTTCATTCTCTTCGGCGAAGGTTCAGATGGCATTTTGGAGCTATCATCTGATGTTGCTTCTTTCTGTTCATCTGAAGAGCTTTTAAAGAAGTGAGAAACCTCTTCACAGAGCTCTTCATCTCTTTGGGTGGCTTCTTCACTCTTCTTTTTCTTCCTTTCTTCCCTCTCTCGGATTTTCTCTCTTTTCTTAGCAATAACAATCTGTTTTTTGGTTTCTGAATAATCTGCCGAACCAATCTGCATACTTCCTTGGCCTCCTGCCTTTGTTCTCTGCGCCTTTATGAAAGCCAGCTCCAAAACAGGGATGATCTTCTCACGAGGACAGTGACAATCAATGTGAGGTTGAGGTTCTCTTCTGCATGAGGGAGAACAATTGACTTCAGAACACAACTCTATGGGACACTGGCAGTTAAAAATGTCAAGAAGAGTATCAAGTGTGTGCAGAAATTTATTTTTCTTTGCTAGTTTTCCTTTACCAAGTGATGTCTCAACTGTTTTGTGCCACAGCTTTGTTAATTTTAGCTCAATAGTTCTATACTGATTGAGTACAGGTGGTTTGAATAACACATTAGCTTTTTTCCACTGATGCAGAAGAGGGGAATCATGTCCCTTATGAGCTCTTTCTCTGTGTAGTTCCTTCTATCCTTTGTATTTTGTTCACGAAGGAGTAACCCTAGTCTCAGCATGTCTCGCACTGTTGGTAGTTCTGATACGGGAAGCTTCTTGCCTGTACCGACTAACAGGCTCAAGTGGCATGACGAATGACCTCTTGTCTTCAATTTTGGCATCTTAGGAATATCTGAAAAGAAAGAAAAACATTTAAGTATTTTATATCAATTACGATGTTTCAAAGTTTAGTCATTCGATGTTCTAAAATTCAATACAAAAATATTTTATGGGATTACAACATAATTAGACAGAAGAATATGATGATAATAAATAATTGTAATAATCAATAATCCATACTTAGTTAAACTGTAGTATTCGTCTAGTAGAATAACTATGAAGTAGGTACAAGAGCAATAACAGCAAACCACCGTCTATGACATCTAAGAGGCAACTGAGGACTGAGAGTGAGGGACAGTTCTATTCATGTTGTGACTTGTACATTGTACAACAACTATATGACCTTGAAAACACTCCATATGCGATCAGTGGGATAATTCTGTGACAGATGAAGCGTTAATCAATTTATGTCCTATTATTTAGTAAAAGAGTCAATTTCTGAAACTTTAAGGTAAAATTGATGTAGGTAAGGGTTATTTTATTTCATTTTGGTTGGCCAATTTCAAGTTTTGACATGAAAAGACACTATATTTTCACTACCAAAATTGATTTGAAAAAAGTTGACAAAATTGACACACCCTAATATACCGGGTGTCCGAGAATTATCTGTACAACTTTTGGCTGTTATTAAAAGTCAACCATGAAGTGTAGAAATTCCAGTGTTGTCCCATTTTACAGAGAAACTCATTAAGTGTTTTCTGATAACAAGTTTTGACAAGTTTTTTCTTTTTTGTACGCGGGTGACAGACATTGATGATTTAAAAGCAAGAATCACAGCTGCTATTGAGCGAATTGATGTGGATATGCTGCAGCGTACATGGCAACATTTGGATTCTCGATTGGATGTTTTGCGAATCACTGATGGTGCACATATCGAATGTTTGTAACAACGTTACTTTAATAAAAGAAACTTTTGAAAATACAGATTCTAAATAATCTTGTTTAAGAATTTTACGTGTGTTATCAAGAACTTTATTAAAAGATGAAATTGTACAGATAATTTTCGGATACACTGGAATTTCTAAAAAACTTGTCAAAACTTGGTATCAGAAAAAACTTAATGAGATTCTCTGTAAAATGGGACAACACTGGAATTTCTACACTTCATGGTTGACTTTTAATAACAGCCAAAACTTGTACAGATAATTCTCGGACACCCTGTACCTATATATATATATATATATAAAGATAAACCGCCGCGACGCTGTTAATGTCGTGATACGCACGTTTGTGTCGCGACAGGCTGTGTGTATCCTAAAGATTGTCGCGATTCCGTAAGGAAGACGAACCCACACATAAACTATAATTATTTTCTCTAATCTCCATAAAGATACAAAATGTGTTTCGGCCTGAAACGAGATCACAGATCGGCTTTGAAAAATATTGTTTACATTTATATGACATTATTTACATCAGAGATTATACACGTTTTATACATTATTTTCCTAATATATATATATATATATATATATATATATATATAAACAGTTTGATAGCGTCTGTGAATCATGTTTGGTGGACGTTGCACATCTGATTAAAGTCTGATATCTGATCTTTGAATTTTGTTAACGAGAAGGGTCCAGGATATCTGATTTTGAAGTGTATAAATGGCGAATGGCCCGTATTAGATTCGGGTCAGTGAATTTGTTCGCGCAACGCGACGAGACGATGGAGGGAAACGTAGAGAGTGATTGAGTTAGTGAGTTAGTTAGTGGGTTAGTTTCTAACTAACTAAGATCCACTTTAGGCTAGCCCAAGAAGGAAGTAGACGAGTGAAACTTTCATACAGGAATAATAATAATAGTAAAGTATAGAACAGACGAGGCTCTCTCCCTCCTTCGCCATCCACTGCTGACAGAAAATAGTGGTGAAAGAAGATTTATAGGAAAATAAGAAAAAGTATAATGAAAAGAATAGCTTCAGAGTTCATTCACACCGTGCGTATACGTATCTCACGCACTCACTTACGCATTAGAAGACAGCGGAAAATAAAGGCTAACATTAATACTAAACTACTAATCTAATGTACACCATGCATTTTTTTTAGGATTTTTTTTATTTATTTATAATGTACAAAAAGTCATCATTTCGTCGGTGCTTCATTTCTCCGTAGCCTGCCAAATCCACTGCACCGAAGATTTATCATATATTGCGTCCTTCGCATAGGAATTGCCTGGAGGTGATAAAACAGAAATTTCCCAGATATCATATGCATTTCTATAAAATACTTATCTAGTCCATTAACGAGGCAGGCGAGTGTCCGAGGGTGTTTTCTGTAATTGGATGTCTGTCAAGTATAGGTGTCTGCCAACTTTGAATGTCACGAGTTTCAACTCGGGTCTCCCTCCGTGAAAGGTGTTTATGCAGCGAGTAATATATTGAGTTGTTCATACTCCGCGGTGTTATGCCACTATGAGAGTAGAGAAAATCTCTCTTCGACGAGGAGTATCAGTGAAGGATCCCTGTATCTATCCCAGTGTTCTTGTCCCTCATGGAGAATGAACGTGTTTCGTGGGTGATCACCCGTTGTTGCTTCGGCGAATTCAAGAGTCTCCCACTTAGAGGTATTTATGAGGCAAGTGATCAAAAGATGAATTGCTCGATGGTTGATCATCCTCTGTGGGGCACAATGCAAATAGAGACGTCTCTCTAAAGTGGGGGAGGACTAAGCGGAGGAAATATTTAAACAAACATAAAAGAGCACTGGTCCAGAGAACCAGAACTGAAGAACTGGCCTGGCCTTGGAGAACTGGCCTCCAACTGGCCAGACCTACAATTTAAGAATTCCCCATGCATAATGGGGAATAGTAATGCCTAATATTTATCTTTGAAATTTGTTTATTTTTATTGTGAAATTTGATGTACGATATTTAAAACTAAAATTCCACGATAACTAAATAGTTTCCCTGAAGATGAATATGACTATTCGGAGTTTTTCACTTCCAAGAGATCTCTTCAAGCTTCCCATCATCTAAGAATTCCCAATGCTCTGAAACCAGACTCGGCCAGCACCTCCTACTACATTTTATTGCAAAAGGGAACATCAACTACTACTATATAAAACTATAAAACTTTCTCTAGCCAGCTAAGTTAGATATTCCGCGATTTACCTAAAAAGTACTAACAATCCTACACTATAGAACCAAGTGGCGTCCCTAAAATTGAAAAAGCTCTTCTGAGGTATCATCTGAGAACTCCCAGTGCTCTGAAACCAGATCCGACCAGCGCTTCGTACTACATTTATTACGAAGGGAACAATACTACTTCTACTCTATTTTAACTAGTCCTTCCTCAAGCAGCACCCTTTTGAGAGAGAGAATATTTGGGAAAAATTAGAAAAATTGCAGCTCATTTTACAAAATCGACGCCTAAAATAAAAATGAAAAAAACTTTAAATATTAAAAATAAAAGTTAAAGTAGATGCTTGAAAACAAGAAATAGAGTTGTGAAAAGGAGAAAGGGTATTTATGCACTTAAATGGTTACAGAATCAATTTCCAAATAAACACAGACCAAGAGCAATGGTGTATTTGAGCGTATACGCAGTTATACGCCGTATACTTAGTTCTATTATTAATTTTGAGCGTTATACGTATATCAAAGTATCAACTGGTCAAAAGTAAAGAAGAAACTAACATTAACAGGAAAGATGCTTTGTGGAAACTGTTATAATAAATACATTGCATTTATTACAGTTTTGCTGAGAGAGAACTTCAAATATAATTACCATATTACTTTGAAGTTTTTTTTAACGTATATCCAAAACAAAAATTACGAATACACACCACTAACCATGATTTCAACATCAGGTTAGCCTAGAAAAGTTTAAAATTTTAAAAAGTAAGAATGTCTTGTGAAAAAGAAAGTTATACTGCAATGTATACTATAAGCATTGAAGTTCCGCAAGATACAAAAACTTTAAACCGTTTAGTTCCTTATTTGATGTCAAAATAGGTTAAGGAAAGGTTCCTCTCAGAATTGTAGGTTTCAAATTGGGGGCCGTATAGACACTAGCCGGGAACTTACTGGCTCTCATTTTTACCTTATATACCAAAAATCTATACCAAACAGGGAACCCATTTGGCCAATACTAGGAACCGTTTATTATTGGAACGTTAAACTTACAGAAAGACTGTTTAGGTACTTCGAATTGAAGGCTTTATGAACTTTAACTGTTTACAGTGTAGGGAGATTTCTAAGCAATGGCTGATCCTTAATCTGTGTAGGAATAAAATTTGTGATACTTGTACAATGTTTGACCTGATGACTTAAGATTGCTAATAAATTGACCATTCTTCAGAAAAGTTCTCAAAAACGGATGGTTTCTAAGCAAATTAACTATTTCGATACACTAAGATTAGCATTTTTATCTAGATTATAAACGGTCAGTCATCGAGCCCTCCTGATGATTAATTTGCCTTGAAAATGATGAATAGTCATTCTTCAGGGACTTGTGATGATTCAGTTTTTATCAGTTGTTACATATATATATATATAACTGTGTATATTAAGATATACGTACTTAAAAACTGCGAAAGAGTATATACAGTATACAAAACCCTCTCACTTAATCTTTACGTCTCATGGCCAATATGAGTAACGTGGCGACTCGCAAAATTAGAATGTTCAGTGAGAACAGTTAAAAAATAACCTAGGTTAACCTAACCAATCGTCAAGGGCATATAGTTGACCTAACGATTGGTTAGGTTAAGTCATGATATTTTCGTTAGTTAGCCTTATAAGGCTAGTTTCACGGTAGAGCACGTATTGGAATATGGTAGCTCACAGTTTCGCGGTAGAGCACATATTGGAAGAGCACCGAAGGTTGATAAAAAATATTTTCAACTGAGGGCACTTGTTCGATGAAAATAGTTTCAGCACCTTGGTGAAAATTCCAGTGTCAGTGCAGTGACTTATCTGATCATTAGTTAATATGTGGTTGTCACAGAGCTGGGCACTTCCGCAAACACTTAACCGCAAATTCCGCAATTGCGGAAGTATATTTTTCGTTTGCGGATTTGCGTTTGCGGCAAAGTCATCGCAAATTAGTGAATTTGCGTTGCGGAACTAAGACCGCAAACGCAAATCTTTCCGCAAATTTCCCACGTGGCCACTGGCCAAGCCCGCTTACTATTTACTATTTACTTGCAGGAGGTGTTTTTGTTCAATATAATATATCAATATATGTAGTAGTTTTATTTCTTCTACAATAGTGATTTATTGTAATAAATTATTTAGCCTTGTTTTTAATAAAAACAAGGCTAAAACATTAAACATTAAAAAGATATAAAAACTTTTTATACCTCTTTAATGTTTTGGATACTTTTTATAGTTAAAATTGCGATTGCGGAATTTGCGGTTTGCGGAAGTGTTTGCGGAAGTGCCCAGCACTGTAAAAATTGGAAATATGGTTTGCGTTTGCGGATTTGCGTTTGCGGCACCAAAAATGGCAAGCAGTTTGCGGATTTGCGGTTGCGGAAGGTAAGGTTTGAGTTTGCGATTTGCGATTGCGGAAGTGATTTTGAGTTTGCGGTGCCCAGCTCTGGACTGGTTGAGCAGGAGATAGAATCGAGATGTGTGCCTTTAAATTAATCTAACTTTGTGTATACGAGACAAAGATTTATGGACTTGAATAGGTCTGTGGTGTGCTTAAAGAAACATTAGATCGAAATTTTGGGAACTAACCCTAATTATAGATAGGTCAAAATCCTCGACACGCACATATGGGTTAAACCAAATTAGGGTATAGATTAGATAGTGCTTGGCTAGGTTATAAGTTAGAGGTTAAGCAGTGATAAGTGTCATTAATTTTGACCTGTTTATATAATTAGGGGTACCACCTAAGTTCTTTAAGACATAAATTACTTTAAAAATATCAGTAAATGCCACGTTATATCAGAGGATCTCAACTATATTTAAAATATAAAAAGTTCTTGCGAAATTATACAGGATGTCCATAAATTATCTTTACAAATTCAACTGGAATTTAATTGAGTTTGTAAAGGTAATTTATGGGCACTCTGTAGATTACCCGAAAACTAATAATTCCACGTAAACCAAATAAATAAAATGCTTTTAATGATTTTACCCTAACGTTAGTTTCCACTGCAACAAGCGGCCCATGCAGGTAAAACAAACTACTATATCGTCACGATATATACACACATGTATACGCGATTCTCTATAGTCTATACGATTAATATTATGTAAATTAACAAATCGTTCACGTAGCGTGACATGACAATATCGTACATCCGTGTTTTACCTGCACGGATTAAGGTTACGTGAACAAAGCCGAACTTCATGAAATTGACGTTTGGCCTTATCCACATCGATTTTATTTTAGTTGTACTTTATTTATTTATGAATGTGAAGGTCAAATTTTGAATGGAAATTGCCAAATTATGTACTTTATGCATTTCTCTTTTTGAATGTATTTATTTTAAGTGAAAATGACCTAAACTAACCTAACGTAACCTGGCTGGGCATAATCTTACCTAACGTAATTTGTCGTTTAAGTATAATTAAGTGAGCTTTGTTGTTTAAGTGTAATTTTGCCAACCAAATACATCGTTAACTCGGATCAATCCCAGAATAGGCACCTGAAATCATTTTTAGGTGCTTAATCTGGGATTGAGGCAAAACACAGGTGCTTAATCTGGGATTGAGGAGAAAAAAATATAAACAGTTTTTAGAGATATAATTTCATTGTTTTTATCAATATTTGAAAAAATCAACCCTAACCTAACCTAACCTAACCTATATCTATACCAATTTATGTGGCAAGATAGATTTGCTTCAGATGGATTCAGAAATATTCGGGCTCATATTGCAGGAATTTATAATATCTAAAAATTTTCTTTATTCATTAAACCACTTTAAACCTTTTATAACTTTGCCTTTATTACATTTGTAATAAACTTTGTATAAACAATACATTTTGTAATCATCAGGTTTTTTTTATTTAATTCCTTGCAAGGTGCCTATTCTGGGATTGAGGTTGAACGCAGGTGCTTCATCTGGGATTGAGGTACATCAGGTGCCTCTTCTGGGATTGACCCGTTAACTCTTTGCCAACCGGTTTGTATGGTTAATTCTCACTAATTAATTATTGAGGTATATTACCAGGAAAATAAATATGGTAAATGTAATCATCGTAAGATTGAATTAAACCATTTTGATTGGTCGTCTAGCACGAACGTACGTGTAGCGACATTACGGGTGTCGCCATAGTTTAAAATTTTTTTTTGAATATCATTAAGTATCATGAAAGAAAGTTGGGTTAAGTCAAATGTCGCCATCCGTAGTTGAAAATATGAAAATGTTGCTGTTTCGTAAGGTAGTCAAACAAGTGTTTATTTTTGTGTGTAAGAAATAATATCAACAACTATATGCACCTGAATTGAAGGAAATGCAATACTTGGTGAATTTTTACACAATCTCATAAATTCTAAAATATACAAATGAAAATTCACTACCAATGATTTGTATTCTTATTTTGTTTTTTCTTGAGAGAGAGAGAGAGAGAGAGAGAGAGAGAGAAGATACAAGGAAAAGAAGTACCTCAAAAGGCCTTGTGACCCATATCGAGGTGGTACCAATGGCAACGGGTGCCAGGGAAAAATTCATACACCCTCAAAGAGTGCAAGATTCGGTCTAACCTTTTCTTGAACTGATCCACAGAGGAACTGTTCACAACTTCTGAAGGTAACCTGTTCCACGTGTCACAGATATTATAGGTAAAGTAATTCCTACACGCACTAGTGTTAAACCGTTTCAAATACAACTTCCAAACATTGTTGCGAGTTGGGTTATCATTTAAACTAAACATGCTTCTAAAATCGACATCGTTGAACCTGTGAAAGAGCTTGAAAATCTTGATGAGTTGACCGCGCAGCCTCCGCGTTTCCAGCGAAAAAAATTCAGGGCGCGTAAGCGTCGATTGTAGCCCATATGCCTAACGGAAGGGATTAACTTTGTGGCCCTCGCCTGCACTCGCTCCAGCCTCTCAATATCTTTCCTGAGGGTGGGCGACCATTACTGCACAGCATACTCCAGGTGCGGCCGAACCAGGAAATTGTACAGAAAGGGCACAATCTCCTTGTTCCGAAACTGAAATTGCCTCCTGATATAACCCAACAGCTTCTGGGCTTTCTTTTCCACCTCTACGCACTGTTTCGTAAACTCAAGGTCGCTGCTAATTAGCACACCCATTGTCTTTTTCCAAATCAGTCGCCTCGATATTACTCCCCAACATCGAGTAGTCCGACTTGGGATTGGCGTAGCCAATGTGCATCACTTTACATTTACCCAAGTTAAACGGCATTTGCCATTTTTCGGACCACCCTCCTATCGTACCTAGGTCCGCACGCAGTTGCTCGATCGCTTCGGGCGTCCCAACATTGGCCCCAAGCTTGGTGTCATCAGCGAATTTGGCGATCCGACTGACGATGCCACCGTCTATATCATTTATATAAATGATAAACAACAGTGGCCCAAAAACGGAACCCTGAGGAACCCCACTAGTGACCGAGGCCCAACCCGAACTAACCCCTTTAATTACAACCCTCTGCCGCCTATTCTTCAGCCAGTTTTCAATCCACCTACCTACTTCCCCACCGATACCCAACGCGCGGACTTTCGCCATTAGCCGGCGGTGAGGTACCTTATCAAAGGCTTTCTGAAAGTCGAGATAAAGTATATCAATCGCCCTACTCTCATCATACTCACCCAACATGACGTGGAAATACTCGAGCAAGTTGGCTACGCCAATCCCAAGTCGGACTACTCGATGTTAGAGAGAGAGAGAGAGAGAGAGAGAGAGAGAGAGAGAGAGAGAGAGAGAGAAGAGAGAGAGAGAGAGAGTCTCTCCAAATTTCCATATTTTCTCTATGACTTATTAAAGAAAGGAATTTAATTCTTAATCTCTGGTTATTAAATAGCAAATTATCATGTTTTGGAGTACCATGCGTTATTCCTTTTTAAAAATTATAGGTTATATGTATAATTAAACCCAGTATCGGAATATGAATTTTAATTTCTTCAGTGTGTCCATAAGTTAATTACTGAACTAAATTTTGACATTAAGATAATTTGGACAGTGAGACAATACTGGTGTCATACAACACGCTGGATTCCCTTTCAGACACTGCACGTCGACAGTGTTGGGAATACTCAAATTTTAAAACCGACAAACACTGAACTTTAATAAGAAGCCCTTCCAAACTAAGACTACGGGATTAGTAGTACAGTATGCATTTAAACCGAGTGATACTGTTCGTGTGATGCTACTATACTACTCAGTGGGTTGTATGATACGCATATGCGTCAAGGAGTGATGACGTCACAAACAGTTCCCCCTTCTCCCCCATATGCGTACCATACTACTGGACTCAGTCCTCTCCCTTATCAATTCTGCATATTTGAGAAAACGACTCTCATCCTCTCTAATATAACTGACAGGTTTTGGAAGTGTCATAATTTACAATTTCACCAATCAGATCCTCTTTTAGAAACACTCATTTTATATCAATTTATTACTTCATATTTACTGCAAGTTTCGCTTGCTCGCGTCAATCATTCATCTTTTCTGTTATTCATGAGTAAACTTTCAACGTAGAAAGTTCCTATTTCTTTCATCCTTTTGTGTCTGTACAGGGTGTCCACAATATCTTGTCTCTAGTAAAATACTAACTGATTTTCATTTTTTCTTTCAGACCCATTTAAAATGTGTGATAGCAGCAATTGTACGATTGAACAACGTATATTGGCTAGTACCTGGGTTCATAAATATATAAAATATATAAAATAATAAATATATAAACTAAAAAAAATAACGACGCGAAATGTGACTGATTTTATTTGTGTGCAGTTATCAAAAGTAGTATGGACGCAAAATGGGCGAGTGCAGAGATAATGATCAATGTTGCAATGGGGGAGGGGTTATGCAGTGAAGGGGGGAGGGGGTTTGCAATGAAGGGGGGAGAGGGGAGGGAACTTCGGGGGAGAAGGGAGGATGACCTCCCCCCAAAGGGGTAGCCTTAAACTAAGAGAGGAAGAGAAAGGAGAGACGGAGGAGGTCTTTGGGGTAGAAGGTGGGATGTCCTCACTCCTCCAAAGGGAAACTAACCTAAGTCTTAACCTAAGAAGGAAGGATAGTTCTTTACTCCACCGAAGTTCGCATCATTTTTTTTTTTTTTTTTTTTTTTTTTTTCCTGTTTAAGGTGCTTTCAACCCTGCTGGATTATTGACCTTAAAGAGAATTAATTATTAAAACCAATATTAACAATATAAGAATTCACTAGACAATGGGCTTAGCAAAAGAAATCTTTCCATTAACATATTCTCTAAGATTAATATTCAGTTTTCCTTCATTAAAACCTTAGAATGTATACTCTGTCTATTAATTTTGTCATTCCTTATATATATATATATATATATATATATTATATATATATATATATATACACACACACACAATTATATTAAATAATAAATAAATTGGAAAAAGCACATTCACTTTGCTCTAAATACTTTTGACAATCCTTTCTTGTGTTTCAAAAACAAAAAATATCATTACATTCCTTTATAATATATATATATATATATATATATATATATATATATATATGAGTACTACAGGTCCTGCAGGGAGGGTTGGCACTTGGCAGGGTGACAACAAAAAATCATTATAAATTATTCTCTGCATAAAACCGGTATCGGTAAAATAATTGTTCAAATGCCGGTATTAAAAATTGTCGGTATTATTTCATCCCTCCAGATATCCCAGGTAAAGCTGAAATGTTGCGTGTATTGGGACGTAAAAAATTTATTAGGCAATTAAACAACATCTGTGTGACGAGAAATATGCAGGTGAATTTTGAAATTTTAAATATCAGTTTATCTGAAGCTTTCAAAAGTTGAAGACAAACTCCGTTAATTGTGTGTTGTAAGAAGAAAAGATTCTGTATACATTGAGTACCCTGTTATGCGTTGCCTCGCTACACGTTGTTTCGCGTATACGTCGTTGAAGAATTAGGGAACATATTTCTGTATGTGGCATGTTTCGCATATACTGTACGTCGCAATCACGTGACCTCAGCCATCACGGGTGAGTGTTATCTTATTTATATTTAGGGTCTTTTCCGTTTGGGGGCTAGCAGCGAATTTGGTGCTTTCCTGTTAACGGGAATACCCAACCGCCCGCCATCATCTGGACTCGTATCTTGCTGAATTCATTGGCGACAACGTACCGAAAGCAGCGACGTTTTTTCCGCGATTTTAGATGAGATAAAGACATTTTGGCCCCCTACTAACTGATTATCGCTTACATATTAACTAATTTCATTTAAATGATTAATAAATTCGGTACTTACGTATTATCTGGACTACCAAACTGTTTATGATGTATTTTTGCTCTCGTCATTTTCGTTTAAACTAACGAAAATATCACAACTTAACCTAACCAATTATCAAAGGCGTACAGTTGACCTAACCGGGCATTCAATTAACCTAACTGGGCATTCAGTTGACCTAACCGGGCATTTTCCGTTATATTAACCTGTTAGGTTAATTCAATGCTCGGTTAGGTCAATTGAATGTCCAGTTAGGTCAACTGTACGCCCTTGATGATTGGTTAGGTTAAGTTGTGATATTTTCGTTAGTTTAAACTAAAATGACGAGAGCAAAAATACATAATAAACAGTTTGGTGGCGGGCGGTTGGGTATTCCCGTTAACAGGAAAGCACCGCGAATTTTAATGAAAATCGGGTATACTAATGTAGTTTTGATCACTGATTAAAATAATAACTCTTTTTTTTGGAGAAATGAAAAACAAACATGTTAGAGCACTTTAAATAATTAATGTGTTTTAACTAGCTTAAACTAGTTACAGAAGATTGTGTTAAATTCAGCCAGTCACAAACTGCTACTGTTTATGAAAAAGTGCTGTAAATGTGGGAAAATGTGTTCCTTTGATAAAAATACCCAGTTCTTTCGTTGCCAAAAGCATCGGTCAAACGGTAAAAAGTGCAACTTTACGAAGAATACGTTTTTTGAAGGATCCCGGCAGATCTGTAAAAGTAGCAGAAAAAAATCAAGAATTAATGCCCAGTTAGATCAATTGAATGCCCAGTTAGATCAACTGAATGCCCGGTTAGGTCAATTGAATGCCCGGTTAGGTCAACTGTACGCCCTTGACGATTGGTTAGGTTAAGTCATGATATTTTCGTTAAAAACACATTAATTATTTAAAGTGCTCTAACATGTTTGTTTTTCATTTCTCAAAAAAAAAGTTATTTCTGAAATCAGTGACTAAAACTACATTAGTATACCGATTTTCATTAAAATTCACTGCTAGCCCCAAACGGAAAAGATCCGAGATTTACAATAATTTGTATATTGAAAAATGTATTTTACTTATTTATACTTTTTATTTAAAGATGTATGATACATGGTGGGAGAAAAATCTTTTATACAAACAAATAATTTGTTAATAATAAATAAATTCTAATGATATCACTGCAGTGTATGCGATACTTTTGAAGGCAAATATACAAGGCCAGGAATGACCCTAGACTAGAACAAGAAGGCCCAAGCCCCTAGCCCCTAGTCCCAGTCAGTTCAATGTCAATAAGGATGGAATACAGCAATGAAGAAAAAGTGTATCTTGTATCGTGGGCTATTTCTTATAATAATTGTGAAGAAAGTTGACGTTTATTTCAACAAAAATATAATAAACCACCACCAAATGCAACCACTCTTCGATATTGGAAGCTCAACCTTTTGGAAACAGGGAGCCTGGTAAAAAATTGTCCGAGAAGCGAATGGTCAGTAACGGCGACAGAAGACGACAACAAAGAAAATGTCCTCGCCACTTTACAAGTCGATCCAACAACTTCAACGCAAAAAATCGCAGAGGAATTGGGTATTTCCAATTTTCAGTAGCAAAAATATTGAAATCAGAGGGGTACCACGATTACAAACACATTTACTCTCAGCTCATGTACGACGATGATTCTGATAGACGGCTGCAGTTTGCTGAAACAATGAAACAAAAGTTCAACAGTGATCCAAATTTGCTTCGAAAGATCAAATTTTCAGATGAATGTGTCTTCGGTTTAGAGAGTCAAGGAAACAAATGCAATTGGGTAAACCCGTTAAAACGGTTACACAAACAGTTTGGGGGTGCATTGGTTATTCAGGACTCATTTCGTTTGGCATATCGAGAGATACGATGGATGGAAAACGCTATTGCCAGCTATTGAGAGACAAAGTTTTGCCACAGTTTACTAATGGCGTTGGCAGGAATTAGCTTTATCAACATGATGATGGAGCGCTACCACACTACTCTGCAGCTGACCGTAAGATTTTGGATACGAACGTTGAAGGAAGATGGCCTGGGCGGCGAGGTCACATCGAGTGACCAGCCAGAATACCTGATTTAACCCCTTGTGGTTTCTGGCTTTTGGTTTATTTGCGTGACAAACTCTACACTCCTCGTTTCATCTATCCAAATGTGAATGCCCTTGGCCGCAGAATAGACGGAGAACTGAAAAGGATCCCACTCGATGTGTTCAGAAGAACAATGAAGAGTTTCACAGAGAGAATTCACAAATGTATCATAGCGGACTGAGAACTCTGTGAAGATTAAATTACAATTTAACAAAATATTTGTTGTATGAATAAAATTTAGACTTTTTGTTTGATTTGTTTCATCATTTGAACACTTATCTCTATAATGTTGTTAACTAAATAGATGTATGTATAAAATCCTTAAAGACTTTTCTCCCACTTTGTATTTTTATTTATGATATAATTTTTAGTACTTATTTTATATTTATATGAAAGTAGAAAAATGGTATCGCTATACGTCAGTAGGATGGGCGCAAAAAGGGAGAGTGCAGGAATGTTGCAATGTTGTTCAATGTTGCAAAGGGGGGTTATGCAATGAAGGGGAGGGGTATGCAACAAGTTAATGCTGCAAAGGGGGGGAGGTATCTTCGGGGTGAGAGGGGAGGATGCCCTCCCCCCAAATGGGTAACCTTAACCTAAGAGAGGGAGAGAAAGGAGGAGGGTCTTTGGGGGAGAAGGTGAGATGTCCTCACCCCCTAAAGGGAAACCTAACCTAAGCCTTAACCTAAGAAGGAGAGAGAGTTCTTTATTCCACCGGAGCCCGTCGCATTATGAGCGTCCAGGGGCCAAGCAGCTGTTATATAGAGCGTCGTGAGTTGCCAGATATCACTTATTTATATATGGAGGGGTTACCAGAGAGCACTATATATTTATTTATTTATTTAGCTGAGTTGCCAAATAATGTTTTTTTATTTAATTATATTCAGGTGTACCTTATCAGGGTGAGTTGCTAGGTACCACCATTTATTTTAATTTTATTTACATGATTTGCCGAATGTCTTATTTATATAAGGAGAGTTAGCAGATACCACCATTTATTTTAATTTTTATTTAGATGAGTTGCCAAATAATGTTTTTTATTTATATAAGGAGAGTTGGCAGATACCACCATTTAATTTAATTACTTATTTACTAAAGGCAGGAGCGACTTTCTCCTTAAAGTTGTTCAGCAAGAGAACTAATTATTTAAACGAATCCCAATATTAACAGTAAAAGAAATACAATTAAACCGAAATAAATAAAACACCATTACATCATTCTGTTTATTTAGACGAATTAATGGAGTCAATTTCACGAAATCTATAGAAAATAAATATACAATCCTATACAAACGATGGAATATACAGGGTGTCTCAAAAGTCACTATCTATTTCGGTGACAGATGTTTTTTTAAAATGCTATGCTGGCATAAAGATATGTACTTCTGGTGCAAATTTGTGTATTTAAAAAAAGTTAATTGGTTTATTATCTTGACATGCTTGAACAATTCCTCGAACCTCAACTTCTTACAGATGGCATTCTTGACACAGTAGTTTTTCAGCAGGATGGAGCACCGTGCCATTATGCAATAATTGTACGTGATTATCTTGACAGACGCTTCCCCGGTCGCTGGATTGGTCGTGGAGGAACACAACCATGGGCAGCATGTTCACCCGATTTAACACCATTAGATTTTTTCGCCTGGGGTTTCATTAAGTCTAAGGTGTACACTGGTAGAAGTAGAAGAATTAGTGATGTAGCCGAACTTCGAAATCGTATTACCGATGCAGTTCAGAAAATAACACCTCAAATGCTGGAAAGTGTGTTCCGGGAAACAACTTATCGCTTTGAGCTCTGTAGAGACACTGATGGTCGCCATGTGAAGACAGATAAATAAATAACTAATTCTTTGTGGCACTTACCTTGAAATAAATATATTTTTCATGTCTTAAACCAGTTTTTCGTAATTCCCATTATTTTTTAAAATAGATAGTGACGTTTGAGACACCCTGTATATGATCAAAAAATAAAATAAAAAATAGTATAAGAAACACAACGATGGAGTATAACCATCAATACAGGAGAAATATATATATATATATATATATATATATATATATATATATACACACACACACAATTATATTAAATAATTAAATATATTGAAAATAAATATACATCAAAATACTTTAGGTTCTACTTCGCAAAACACTAAACTCGCACGTGATCGAGTCTACAGTCACATCATTGTTGCTGTGCACTACACAGTAAATACGATTTAACATTATTTCACCGCTCAAGTTATAGGAATTCCTATACTCGATGTAAACGGCCTTCATTTCGTTCAATACTATTTTTGTACCCTGCTTTACTTTCGGTTGGTAAGTTATCTTTAAACGAATTCATTCAAAAGCACAATACACGTTTACCACTTACCGGAACAAGAAAATTATTTATAATTCCTTCGAATTAAGGGTAATATTCTGTAAGCCTTCCCGTTTTCTTAACCATAGCAGTGTCTGACTCTGACGATGAGGCTATGGCTCGCTCCAGCATGACGGCTCCCGGGTTGGGCGGGTACTCGCTCCTTTACTGAAGGATGGAAAATCTATCTCTATCTACGTTGTCGAACCCATGTTTTGTAGGAATTATAACCAATAAAGAGCAGAGATAAAATAATCCAGTTACAATTACAAAGCAAAACTCTTAAAATACTCAATATAGAAGCACGAAGGCATGCAAGCAATCATTCAATCTGAAAGTGAAACTTTTTACTTGTACAAAAGATTTTCAATCAATGTTTCCACTTCAATTATCCCTATTAAAATTTGTCTCAATTCTAATTAGTCATTTTTTAAACTTTTTATAAATTTAGATTATTTATAATAATAATTAGTAAGTAAATTACGCTCATTTACTTTTGTCATTCCTCTGTGTCTAACCAATATAGTTAATTAAGCGAAAGCTTTACACTGCCCACAAGAGACAGGCAAAACGTTCTCCATAATTTGCTCGGCAAAAGAACTAATTATTTAAACGATTACCAACATTGATAATAAAAGAAATACACAGGGTTCTTTATATTGTACTCTGATCCATTAACTCGCTCTACATTTTAAATCAGTTTAAGGATTTATTTAGACGCAAAACGAACCCCACAAGAAACACACTAGACTCTTTAAATTATACATTAATATTAAAATGAAAACCTTACAGTAACCCCGACTTTTATGGCATAAGCAAAAACTTTTAAAATATTCTTAACCACTAGGTCACCCAGGGTACCCATTTATCTACCAACCAATTGTGCAGAAGGATGAACGTTTACCGAGCGCCGGCTGCCTTCGCAGGGTTTCGAACCCGGAACCGATGGATTCATAGTCAGCGGTGCTAACAGGGTACAGGGTTTTGAGGGATCCTCAGGAAGGACGGTGAGGGGGAAATTTTCAAATTGATCCGTGTCTGTCTCCGCAATTACAATCATACGTATTGATTGCTCACCCCAACGAAAAAAAATTGTACGAAAATGAAAAGAATATATATATATATATATATATATATATATATTGATGCTCATCCCACAAAGAAAACACATTTCCACTACAAATTTTACTGTTGAGAAGTATGAGTAGGAAAACTGATCCGCGAGCATAATCCAAGTTGATGCAAAGAGGAAGAACCACAAAAACAGACAAGCAAGCAAACAATGTCGAGTTATTTATGGCCGAAGAAGCGCGAAGGCATGCAAGCAAGTAATCAATCTGAAAGTGAAACTTTTACTTGTACAAAAGATTTTCAATCTTAATGTTTCCACTTCAATTACCCCTATTAAAATTTCTCTCAATTCTAATTAGTAATTTTTTAAACTTTTACAAATTTAGGTTATTTATAAAATAATAATAATTAGTAAATAAATTACACTCATTTACTTTTAGCATTCCTCTCTATATAAAATGTAAAACTCGATTCGAAAAGGAGAACCTTTCCAGTCAGTGGCGTATTAAGGATTTTTGTGGCCTGGGGTCAAAATATTCTTCCGACCCCTCAAGATAAATCTTCGAGTCATGTAAATTAATAAAACCACAATTCGAAAGACATGAAACTCTCGATTATTCTAAAGCCAATCCGAAAGTATCTATTTACTTTTCCCATTCCTTTCTTTGAAAAAGGTTAAATTGTCACTTAATTTTCACAGCCTCATAAGCGTTGTTCTTCCGTTTTATTGATGAATTGTGATAAAACTTATAAAAACTTTTATATTAAACCATATTTTTTCCTTAATTTCTTTGGTGTTTTATGGATTTATTTTATGGATTTATTACAAAATGATGTAATGGTGTTTTATTTATTTCGACTTAATTGTATTTCTTTTATTGTTAATATTGGGATTCGTTTAGATAATTAGTTCTCTTGCTGAAAAACTTTAAGGAGAAAGTCGCTCTTGCCTTTAATAAATAAGTAATTAAATTAAGTGGTGGTATCTGCCAACTCCCCTTATATAAATAAAAAACATTATTTGGCAACTCGTGTAAATAAAATTAAAATAAATGGTGGTACCTAGCAACTCACCCTAATAAGGTACCCATGAACATAATTAAATTAAAAAAACATTATTTGGCAACTCATCTAAATAAATATATAGTGCTCTCTGGTAACCCATCCATATATAAATAAGTGATATCTGGCAACTCACAACCCTCTATATAACAGCTGCTTGGCCCCTGGACGCTCATAATGCGACGGGCTCCGGTGGAATAAAGAATTCTCTCCTTAGGTTAAGGCTTAGGTTAGGTTTCCCTTTGGGGGGTGAGGACATCCCACCTTCTCCAAAGATCCTCCTCCTCCTCCTTTCTCTCCCTCTCTTAGGTTAAAGTTACCCATTTGGGGGGAGGTCATCCTCCCTTCTCCCCCCGAAGGTCCCTCCCTCCCCCTTTGCAGCATTAACTTGTTGCATAACTCCTCCCCCTTCATTGCGTAACCCCTTCCCCTCCATTGCATAACCCCCTCCCCTTCATTGCATAACCCCCTTCCCCTCCATTGCATAACCCCCTTCCCTTCCATTGCATAACCCCCTTCCCCTCATTACATAACTCCCTTGCAACATTCCTGCACTCTCCCTTTTTGTGTCCATACTACTTACGTCGTTTCGCTTAAAGTCGTGTTCCTCAGGAACGCATCTGCGACGTTAAGCGAGGGCACCCTGTACTCGTATCAGGATTCTATTACTATCGGGAGAGGTGTTATTATGCTTCGTTACACCATCTCCGACGTTAAAGTATTCTCAGTATGTCGCTTCCTCGCACCAACAAGGAAGTTTATATCGTTTAATTAATCTGACTGCGAGATTCCAGGAAAACACTTTATACCCTTTGCCCAATTGCGTCTTCTCTCTCTTTCGGTCCTTTGAGAGACGGGAATGCTTTTTCTTGGAAGGATATAAATTAAGAGTTTTCCTTTTGTCAGTCCTTTATTTTCACAATGGGAAAAATCACTTTTAAACTATTAATGGATTTCTTTTACAATACAGACTAATTAGAAAAATCAAGTCCTTTTCACTACACTTGTTTAGAGTGTTATTAACGAACAAATGCTTACATCAAAAAGCTAAGGGGCCCAGCCAAACCGGCTGGCTCAAGGACGAAACACTGACTCCTGCCCGAAGGCCGAGGCGGGACTCCCTCAAGGCGTTTCTTTTTGTCCTGCAGAAACCCCCATGGTGCCACGTGTTACAAAAGATTATTAAACTTTGCAAAATCCTACTCTAATAATGATATTAGCAAAAGAATTTATATAATTGGATATTAGCAAAAGAATTTATATAATAGTAGTTTTACACTTAACTCTTTTATGTGATTTATAATAATCGAAAAGAACATTTAGAATTTAGGAATCTTTGTTTAAGATTATAGACGTGACAACACTCTTTCAGTTAGGGTTAGAGAAAGGCCAGATGATCCACAGGGGCATCGAGACAATTTATACAAATATTAAGAATTTAACGGATTCATATTTTAATTTATATGAACAGAATAATATCTTTTAAAGGATTAGTACTTTAATTTATACAAACAGAATGATATTTTTAAATTTTAACAAATTTATTTTCCTGTGGAAACCCTTTTCCACATTACTATAAAATAGTGTAAATATTTTACGCTTGAAATGGGTCGCAGTAAAACCAATCTAGTGTACAAATATTTCAGTTGAAATGATTTAGAAAAGACTGCAGTTCGTACAATAAATGGATGCAGAAAAATACTGAAGTTTCTATGTACCACTAACTTTGATAAACAGGTGGAAAAATATCATGCATGAGAGCATGATGGCAAGTCACAAGATCATGCTAGTCATCTCGTCAAGAGAAACTTGAACGAAAGAAATACTGTAACAAATTTAGACAGTAAGCGCGTGAAAACCATCAAAGACTTCATCAGACAGTCAATATTCCTATGGATAGAAAGATATTAATTGATAGTATGGTTGAATTAGTAACAGTTAACGGAAGACCCTCTCCCGCGGTTGAAGATAGTGGTTTGTGTAAAATCATAGATCCAATTAAACATACTCTAAATACAACACTGAACAGAAAGTTGCTCACCTCACTGAAAAAAAAGCTTTGCACATATCTGATAAAATTAGTGAAGAACTTAGCAATAAAATGCAGTATCACGATTAGATAGGTCTGTACTAGCTATTAATGCCCACTTTATTAAAGATGATTTCTCCAATTACGGACTTTATGCGTAAAAGACTTTTCTGGAAGTCAATCTGGTAACAATATTAAAGAGGAGATGATGGATGCATTAATGAAATTTAAATTACAACCCCGTCAAGTATATTTCATCACTAGTGATAATGCAAGAAATATGGTTAAAGCATTAGAGCTTATTTCTGTTAAACTTGGAAATAATGAAGAAAATTAAGACGGTTACGAGGAAGACGATTATGAACTGGAAATTCTTCGACTTGGAAATATATCAGCAATCAGTATCAAGTGTGCCGCCCATACATTGCAACTTGCAGTCAAGGATGCCATCACATATACTATATATATATATATACACAGAGAAAACGCCAAATATTATGAGCATTTTAAAGATAAGAAACTCTCTATGCTTATGGAGTCTATTTGTTGAAGAATTTATTGAAATTATAAGGTATGACTTAGCATTGTTATTGCATAGGAAAAAGTACAAGAAATTCTTTCAGTGCTAAAACCCGCAAAAGAAGAGCCGATTCGTTTGCAAGAGGAAAACTTAACAGGTGGAGACTTCCATAGAATATGGTTTGTCTGTAAAAATGAAATCTCAAAACAAATGTTTGCTCGCTCAAACTTTTCTTGAAGCCATGATATAAGAGAGAAAAAAGCTTGTTAGAATCAGAGGCAGTTACGTCTTCAATCTATTTTGATCCAAGATTTAATGTTATATTATGAAATGAACGAAACAGAATTAGCAATTTATTGGAGCTTTTTAATACAATAAAAGCATTCGACCACAATGGAAATTTCATTCCTAACTCAATAAATTCAGCTTCTTTAAATTCTAGCACTTCTGAAGATGAGTTAGAAAAAATGCTGAATGCTGCATCTTAGCTGCAAAAAAATCTTAAAAATGCTGCTAACAGAAGTATTTCCTCTCAGTTCAAAGAATTTTATGACACTATTGATAGAATTTCGCCAGAAAGTAATTTTACTGAATGGTGGAGAACTATGAAAATGAGGTTTCTCAAACTTTACGATTTGGCTATGATTATGCACGCAGTTCTCGTGACTCACGTTACCGTTGAAAGATTGTTTTCGGCCTTAAACTATGTATGATATACTGAGAAACCAAAGAAACAAAAAGGTTGACCAGAAAACATTGAGAATACTTTACTCGCGAGATGTAATTTTCACATGGTTTTAATTTATTTTCCTAAAATATTAAATAAATATTGAGTAGTATATTAATTGGTATATTAAATACTGTTAATTGCTTTTGTTTTACCGTTTTAAGTTTTAGAAAACTACTTATAATTTACTTTCTACCTACTCTTACACTGTATTAATTAAATTAGTCAAAATTAGATTTAGTATTTATTAAATTGTTGCCTTAAGTAAAAAAGAGTAATTTTAGATTGATTTAATTTGTACTTGTAGCTTCGATTAAGTTGCAAGTATTTCATGTTATGAGGCCTATTTCTAAATAATTCTTAAAGCGTGATCTACAGTTGGCTCTAAATAAAAAGTATATTAATTTATTATATATTTTCATATTTGTTAACGAGTTTACTGAGAGAAAATATCAACTGTGACGTACACTATGATGCAAAATCACATCAATAACAAAGTATCATAAGGAATATATGACTACAGTATATATATTAAATACCTGAGTTTACTGTAGCAAATAAAATGTCGCTATAAAACTGAAATCGAAATAACTTAAATTGGGGAAAACTGAAAAAAAAACTGAACAAATGAAATCGAAATCGAAATTGATATTTTGCTTTAGCAAAAACTAAAATGAAAACTTGGAATTGATATAGACATCAGTGTCCCACTCTTGACATATATACACAGTATATATAGTCATAAATGCGTCGAACAGGTGTTGTGACCTCAAATTTGTATGTTTAAATCTCATATCGAAAAATAAACAAAAATCGTAAAATAAACAAGTGATTTTGAAATGGTTTTAATTTCACGTGAAAATTAAATCTTCAAATTGAAGTAATCTGATACCCGAAATTGGGCGTTATCAGAAAAATGGCATAAACTTTAACTTTACTCTTTTTCATTTTGGAGCTTGAAAAAGTTTATTTTTATTCTTTGGTTAAAGTTGAAAATTCAATGTAAACGTGAGATCTGTTTCACTTGTTACATTCAAAAGCTCGATTACTCAGAAAATACATCGCCAAAGGAAAATCCTCTGAGAAGGAATTTTAGTTTATTTTTAAGGTGGAGTTTAGTTATAGCGAAGTTGATGTTGACCAATAAGAATCCAAAATTTATGTACGAGTGACGTTGTAAATGGAAATGTTCTGATAGGTCATTTAAATACTGGAGGGAGGAGTTTCTTTAATTTTAACCCTTTAAGGACTGAAGGTACAAATTGCTAACGTTTCAAATACAAGCATTTATAACTTAACCCTACAAAAAATTCAGGGCTTAAAGGGTTAAGGTATGACTTAGAGATAACAGTCAGTTGTATTCCTGCCTCTCCAAACGTGGTGTTGTAAAATCTCATAAATTTGTGAAACCTTTAGATTCCCCAAGCCGACTTTAAAGTGTTTCTGTTGTTCGAATATTTTGCATCTCATTTTTTCGCTTTTTCATACGGTTTCAAGAGCTTAATGGTAGTCGGCAAGAAAGTAACTTTGTGAAAATAACACCCGAGAGTGTCCGGCAATTTTTAATTTAATTCTGTTTACGTGTCCAAAATCTAAATTATAAGGTTGTTTTTTTTTATCTTCCAGAATGATTTTAAAATTTTTGTATTGAACAACTTTTGGGGATTTTGTTTCGCGAGGAAATCTGCAGAGTTTGCACAGAACTTTTGAAAAACGTGTTGACATAATTTTGGTAAATTTTTTTTTTTCGAAAATCTGCAGGACTCGCGTGGAACACTCTTGAGACCTAAAATCCATATTTTTTGTAAGTAAATTCTTATTTTAAGGAATTTGAAATAAGTGCTATTTCCTGAGTTACATATAAAAACCCATCTATATAAACCCTTTGAGACCTAATCCAAGTAATTGAAAACATCTTTTGGCATTCAATATTATTGTTTGAAGAAAATTTTTTAAGAGCACATCTGTAAACTTTTGAATTAATGTTCCCTTGTGAGTGAAATTTTTCGATTTTGTGAAATAAACTTTGTACGAGGGATTATTGTCGCTATGCTACCTTGCAATAGGCCTCTCTTGTAAACCGAGTGTGAATTAACGTTGAAAGTTCGAAATTAAAATTGGGGTTCGAGTAAGCCGAGAAAGTTGTGCGTATAAAATTGAAAAGGTCATCCAAGTGATAACCAGAGCCATTCTGAAGAAACGAACCCGCGCGCGCAATAAGTGCAATCAAAAAGTTGTTGCACCACACAGGTTATATATTTTATATTTTCAGATTTGTAATCACGTTTGCTTTTGTTAAAATAGGGAATGGGGTCTAAAAGAAAGTTTAGAGAATTTTTCACCGTATACAATGATTATTTTTTTAATTTCACCTGCGTTAGGGTTTTAATTAAAAAAAACTGTCAAATGAGTCGTCTGTCATGCTTCTTCAGACTTTACACACCCTCTAATTTGCTTTAGGTTATGTTACTCTGACTTAACAGAACCTAACCTAACTTCAAAATAGTAGGTCGTACAAGAAAATTCGACTTATTTACAAAGTTCGACGTAATTGATAAAAAGGGCGGCTTATTATTGGCGTCACTTGGGGGTTTCGGCATATATATATAATAATAATGAGGATTTTTTCGCTATCGCTCCTTTTTTGCTTGTATTTTTTTACCATATTCAATAGAAAATCCGTTTACAGAGAAAATAAATGTATAGCTTCAATAAAGTCCTTTTTATATGTTGTAAAAACACAAAACATATATTTTAAATATATAAAATAAACTTTCTTTTAATTGAAGTTCGACCTACAGAGCTATAGTATATATTGATTAAACGTTCTTTTGACAAGACCCTATAGTTGTCATTCTTTCCAGGAGACTTGCGTACATTTTGGATAGTACAGAAAAGTGAGTTCAGAACTTGTGTTTGAAGCATTGAAAGTTTTAATTCCATTTGTAACTTCATATTTACGCGAATTGGACTTCTCATTAATGGTTGCAATTAAAACAAAGCAGTGAAATTGATCGCTTGTGTGTTGCTTTGTGCTTAGTCTATTCAACCGAATATAAGGTGATTAACAAATACAAAGCAGGCACAGATATCCCATTGAAAGACAGACAAACATTTATGAAGATTACGACTAACAAATAATTTCAACTATAAAACTATTAACATTACGCGAGTTTTTCATTTAACTTTAGAAGGCCAATGTGGGACCGCACATATAGCGACTAGTGTGGGATCTACGTAACCTTATAGTGAAAATAAAAATTTTTTTGGTCAAATTAAACAATTTAGTGTTAATAAACAATGATGAAAATTAACTTGCGTATAATAAAAGACCATTTACAGAAGAACGCGCTCACTTTTTTGAGTTTAAAAAAAATTATTATTTTTACATATTTTGTAATTTTAGCTGGAAAAATAAACTACTTCAATTTCTTATGTTCGATGATTTTTTTTTTTGCTGAGCACCGGAATCCCCGAAGCACTTTCTGCGACCCCAATATGCAACAGTAATTACTGTACTTAGCTTTTAACTATTAGCAACGTACTCATTTGTTTTAGTAGTATGTGATAATTAAAGTACAGTATATTCAACTGTAAGATTTTATAGGGTCGTAAGATATGTCAAAAGGTTTTTTTTTTTACATTATTTGGTCGCTTGTAGGATAGTGGTGTACCGATTAATTGGCATCAGCAGAATCGGCCAATTTGGGAACATTGGCATTGGTCAAATTTAGCCGATTCTCTTACCGATTCTTTGAAATTTTAAAATTTTCATTACAAAACAAAATCTATATTTATAGAAAATTGAACATACAAAAAAAAACACTATTTATGATAATTTACACTTATTTCAAAGTGTAATTGTACAAAACATATTTAACATTCACGAAAAAGGCAAAGTTCAATAAGTTAAGTTGCCCATAAGTTTACATTTTTTCTAACGAGCTAATCTCAAAATATTGTAAACTATAGTAATCTCCTACTCTATATTAATAATAATTCTATATTAAGTTGTACTTTATAATTTATATATTAAACCATCTTACTAGGTTGACTTTATTTTAAGTATTTTAATAATTTTAGAAACCCAAATTATATATACATTTTTTTTTTTATTCAATTTGGTCACCAGGGACTTGAAATTTTAATGAAAAATTGTTGTTGTTGTTGACATTGGTGAAGAAAGAAAATAGGTTGAACATAAGGAAAAACAATTACTTTAAATATTGGTAGTCAATTCATGAAATTGAAATAAAATTATTTTATCATTTTACTGAGTAATAAAACTTTTTTCACATTATTTTAGTTACGGTATACGAGTAACAAATTATGGTAACATACATTGTGGAGTGAGCTAAGGAAAAGCATTTAAACAAATTTGAAATGTAAAAATGTGAAAATTGAAGGGTTTCACATTAGATAAGGAAATTGATTTTTTAAATCTAGGCAAGAATCGGCATCGGCATTGGCTAAATTTTGGAATCGGTACATCACTACTTGTAGGTTTACATTTTAGATAAAATTACTTTTAAGCAACATTAAAAAAGTTTTATTTTTCTAAAAATGGGAAACTAAATAATGTTGCATCACTACACACACACACACACACACACACACACACACACACACACACAGAATATTGACAAAAGTAAATAGACACCACAATGATTGTCTTCAAGAACAAATGGTAAAGCTCATCAATGGAATGCCAGAACGTGTGTCACCGTCACATAACGCAATGGAGAAAGCAACACCATTCTAAATAGTGATTCAATAAATATGTTATTATTTAGTGATTTTTATTATGAAATTATATATATATATATATATGCTGCAAACCCACAAGGAAAAAGAAAAACGATTCCAAGGCCTTTCGTGTATTCAAAGCTACACCTCGTCGAAAGGCCTTGGAATCGTTTTCTTTTTCCTTGTGGGTTTGCAGCATTCATTCATTTCACGTGTTTTATTGTGAAATTCATCCCATATATATATATATATATATATATATATATATATATATATATATATATCTATATATATATATATATATAATAGCGTATTTGTCGGCTTATGAGACGCACTTTTTTCCCTTATAAATACCTTAAAAAATCGCCCTGCGTCTTAGAAGCCGAAAGTGGGGAAGGATGAAACGTCCATCAATAGCACAAGTGTGTGAATGGGTGCTGAAGTCATGGCATGATGTTAAGACTGAAATTGTGGTCAAGTCCTTTAAAAAATGTGGTATAAGTAATGCAATGGATGGCACTAAAGATCATTTATTGTATGAGAGTGACAGTGATACAAGTGAAGATGATCTACAGATCTACAGAAGCTAAGGCTAACAAAGACCCTAAGATCCACTCTAAGGCTAGCCCGAGAGAAAGGAAAGAGTAGGGGGTTAAGAGTAGAGAATGAGGGGTTAAGTAAGGAGCAACACCTATCACTCTTGGGTTAACATTCATTCAGAAAAAGAGGAAAAAAGTCTCACCATCATCATCCGCCGGCCACTGCCGACAAGTCAGAAAAATAGTCGGAGAGAATAGGAGAGGGGTGAAAGATGAAAAGAAGTAAAATAAGAACGCTTACAAACCATGCAAACACAGTCTTAACTCACTGTCATACCATGCAAACTACAAACATGCAAGAAAAGAGTTAGAGACATGCAAAGTAAGGAGGATAAGAAAAAAAAAAAAAAAAAGTAGGTAAAGTTAAACAAAAAGTGGGTTAGTTTACGCTATGAGCTACATCTACATTCGTGTTAGTCTATTTTTTTTTTTTTTTTTTTTTTTTTTTAATAATTTTATTGCTGGCATCACACGCTGGCATGTCACAAGCTGGCATTCATCGTCAACAGACTCATCCCCGAGCACCACCACCAGAGCTTCTGTTACTAACTTTGTTGTTATTTAAATTAAACAACGTTAATACCTTTAAAATGTCTGTCAAGACGGTTCTTAAACATATTAACGCTGGTAGAATGAACGACTGACGCGGGAAGATTATTCCATTTATCAATTACTTTAAACGTAAAGAAGTTTTTAGCGATATTAGTAATGAAACGTCTGCCACGCAACTTGAATCCGTTATTGCGAGTATTACTATTATCGAAAGTGAACAATTTGTCAAAATTCACGTTATCGATGTTATTAACGATTTTAAAAACTTCAATAAGCTCCCCCCTTAATCTCCTAGTTTCGAGTGAATACAAGTCTAACACTTTAATCCTATCTTCATAAGGCTTGTTGCGCAATGACGGAATAAGTTTCGTGGCACGACGCTGAACCCTTTCTAACCTATCAATATCCTCACGCAAGTACGGGCACCAAAACTGAACGGCATATTCTAAATGAGGCCTGACTAGGGACTTGTAAAGGGGCAATATAATATCCTTCGATTTAAATTCGAAATTACGCGCTATGAAGCCTAACATCCTATTCGCTTTTGCGCAAGACTCAAGGCACTGGTTCCTAACCTTTAAATCCTTAGATACGCGTACGCCTAAATCTACTTCCTCGTCAACGCTCGCTAACTCCCTATCATCCATCGTGTACGCGTAATTATTGTTGCGAGAACCTATATGCAAAACTTTACATTTGTCTACGTTAAATTGCATCTGCCACTTATCTGTCCACTCCATAATCCTATCTACATCGTCTTGAATCCTATTTCTATCGTCCTCGTTAACAACCTTACCGCCTATTTTAGTATCGTCCGCGAATTTTGAAACGTTACTAGTCAATCCTACATCTATGTCGTTAATGTAAATTACGAATAGCAATGGGCCTAACACTGAACCCTGTGGGACACCGCTACCTACATCTAACCACCCCGATTCACTACCATTAACTACGACCCTCTGTCTCCTAGCACGAAGCCATTCTTCTAACCAGTTAGCTACCTGACCGCGTATACCGTGCGCTTTAACCTTCGCAATTAGTCTCCTATGCGGAACTGTATCGAACGCCTTTTTAAAGTCTAAATAAATAACATCAGCTGCCCTATGCCTATCGTATTCGCGCACTATTTCGTTATAAAATTCTAACAAATTAGTTAAACAAGACCTATGGCGTCGAAACCCGTGCTGACTACTATTAATCAAACCCCTACTTTCTAAGTGATCGATAATACGATCCCTAACTACGGATTCCAAAAGTTTACCGACAATTGACGTTAAGCTAATGGGCCTATAATTGCTAGCTACCGCGCGGTCGCCTTTTTTAAAAATGATGATGATTATGATGATGGGATAATGATGATAATGTCAGTAATGAATCTGAAGTTGATTAATAACAAATAATAAGAGTAATAATCATATTATCTTTCTTTATTGGCTTTTGGGTTTTCTTTTTTTGAATTTTATATATCCATTGTATTAACAAATTAACAATAAAGTGCATCAAAAACTTTTTTCTTGAATTTACCTTTCCAAAATTAAGGTGCGTCTTTCACGGCGCAGCGTCTTGTAAGCCGTCAAATACGATATATATATATATATATATATATATATATAATAGAAATTTTCAAAGTTAATTTTATTTTGCTGAGATTGAAATACAAATGTCACCGCTTTCCAGATGTAGAAAACGGAGTTTCCCATACTTGACATTTGAGCCTTACGTGCTGGTGATGATCACTCTCGTACCTCTCATCCTGTTTTCCCCTAAGCGTTGTTTTGCCGGTACTCACATTGTGATTCCATGCACGCACTCGAAAACGCCCACACCTTGACGTCTCACAATTTACATAAGATGTCGCCCTCGACTCTCATCCAGTATCACTCGCATTCAATATCATGTTATCTTTCGCGAGTGGGTATCTCATTCAGGCCTCCCCGTTCCATAAGGAGCCGGCGAACAGGAGAATTTTTATAAGAACAACGAAATATCGCTCTTACGCAGTCGGGGATTAAGAGCCAGAATTGAGGAACTGAGGCAGTTAGAACATTGTTTACGATATAATTGGCTTTTCAGTGAAAGTTTTTTCAAGACGTCTTGGATTAGTTTTTGAAGAGTGGGAAAAGGTGTTGTAGCGCCAATCAGCGTTCATTATGTTAGTAATGAAATAATAATAATAACCTTTGGAAAGGCAGGTGTTATGTGCTGGAGGGGACCTACAACTTTACGTGATGCGAAATATCTAAAGGCCGGTACATCATCTGAAGGGGAGGAGGATTATCTATCTAATTATCGAATAGACCCAATGTCGGTTACCCTCGCTGATCTAACGGGAAGCGGTATTGCTACGTGGCCACGATGTAGCCCGTGGAAGACGAAGAAAGAAACGTGTTCACGGTCTCATCCAGGTTCGTATACCCACTGTGTGGTTACGTGATCTGACTACGTGGGGGAGAAGGTGAGCCCCGATGACGACGATAATTCCCGAAGAAAACAACAATGGCTACGAATCCTTACAACGGGAATTTTAACATCATAGTCATGTTTAACCCCGTAAACATTCGGAAGATAATTTACATATTTACCGTGCAAATTATGATCACCCTGTTCCAGTAAAGCCTAAAACTTAAAGGCCAAATTAAATAGAAAGAAATATCAGTAGTAGAGTTAATTATGGTAAAAATAGTGTAATATTTTATCAACGTTTTTTCAATTTTTTATCCATTTTCAAAATGCAATTTTAGTATTTTTGAGAAAATGATACTTTTAGTTTCGTGGAACTCAACTCTTTCGATTGAGGAAGAATGATGAAGATGCATTAAGCCTTTAAGGGTTTTGCAAATTAATGGCTCAAGTTTAATTTGTACACACACACACACACACACACACACACACACACACACACACACACACACATATATACAAAGCTGGCCACAAACCGTTAATCCGTTAATCGTTAATTAACGAAGTTAACTTTTTCGTTAACGATTTAACTTTTAAGTTAACTTTGAAAATCATTATCGGACTAATTAACTTCCGTTACATTTAACTTCCGTTAACTCAAGTCGGTTAACCCAAAAAATTCATAAATAAACGTTTAAAAGTTTCTATTATTTTCAGTGCTGAGCAGGTGCGCAATTAATCCGCCACTGTTAATAGTGATGAACGAATTTCCATTTCCGCAGTGCAAAATCAGGCGATATATTTGTTTTCGTCGCCACAATTTGTGTCTTACCAAATATGGTAGTTATTTATGGCATTGGTTTGAGCAAAACATGGTCGACTGTAAAATCAGGCGGGAAGATTTGCCATTTGAGTTGAATGTTTCAACTTCTTTCAAGAAATATCACGAGCATTTTAAGGCACTTTCAATAATATATATGTAACAATTACAACAAATAACTACATTCGTTTCATTTGCAGTCTGTCTCTTGCGCAACATGTTTGTGCTAGTGAATATTTAAAAATAATCGTTGTCAAGTAAGTCATGTATATTTATAATATGTCTGTGAGTACCTTATTAGTAGTCTCCTTGGTACATTTCAAGAACCATAAAACTGATCAGATAAGATTTCAATTCTCATGTCACTTTGATGACATAAATTAAGTCAATTGATGTCTTACAATGGGAGCGTTTTCACCTTAACCCTTTATGTCCTGGCGGTACTTCTAGGTACCACATCTTTAAAGTCTCCATAATTATTTTTCTACCCGGTTGATCCTGCCGGTACTTTCAAGTCCCAATGTGAATTAGTTTCTTTATGAGATAATAGATGGCGTTGAGAAGTAAATGTGAGCGTGTGGCGCCAGAACTTGGTCAAGACCTGGCTGGAGACCAACTCCAAGGACTTGCTGACAGATGCTGCCTTCTTGGGTGAGCAAGTGTTGGTGGACTTGTTCATCAAGTTCAACACAGCCATCCCCTCCAGTGCTGCAGTGGAGCGTTTGTTCTCTATGGGCAAGGACATCCTGAGGGCCAAGAGATCATCCCTGTCTGATGAAAACTTTGATATGCTAATTTTCATGAAGGGCAACATGCATCTCATGGACAAAATGGAGAACGAGAAGAAGAGGGAAAATTAAAATATATATATATTGTGTTTTTCATTTTTTTTATAATAAAAGTTAACGTTAACGGTTTATCGGTAACTTCCGTTACATGTTTAACGGATTAACGGTTAACGAAGTTAACTTTTTGGTTAACGGTGCCCACCACTGCATATATATATATTTAGGGCGGGTCGATTTTCCACATGTTTTGAAATCGCAAGGTGAATAAGTGCCCAGTAGTTAGGTTTGGTTGAGAAATGAACCCAAAATTTTTTTTAGAGCAAACTGATAAGGGCCTGCTTGCGGATTTGCAATTAAAGTTTGTTATGGTTTTTGACCCAATTTTCGTCATACGCGATAGGTAAACTCGTCATTTTTGAAGACATAATATTAACTAATTATAGATGTAGCAACTCGATATCATTTTCTATCCCAAGAGGAAACAATGCCTAATGTATATCATGTGTTTTAAGTGTAAAATGATAAAATTTTGTTGAAAAAACGCATTTTTGCTAATTTATTCACATATTTTGGCTATAAAACTTGAAAAAATACTTTCAAAAGGTGATAAATCCAAAAAAATCACATGTTCTCATGTAAAAAGAAAAACTATTCATATAAATCATCATAAGATTGAGAATAATGTCCTTTTGACATAAATGCAGGACGCATCTTCCTGCTCAGTACTTAGTAAGGATACATCTGTGACGAGTTTCGAGCTCGTACACGGTATGGGAAGCCTCTGTCACTAATTTCACACTTCTCTCAACACTCTGAGAGTGAGATGGCAAGTCTGGAATGTCTGGCTTAGTGTTAGTGTCCATGAATGACTGGATTTCTTCATCATATAGGTGCTGTGTGGTAGGTGGTTCCATGACATCAGGGTCAGTGAGGTCGATGAGCTCATGCCAGTGATTTGCATTCCAATTCACCTGGGAAATTTTCTTCCCTGCTTCCTGGTTGCTCTCCATTCTATAAATGAAAATGAAAATATAAATATAAATAAAAATATAAATATAAATGAAAAATAGTACTCAAATATTGCCGTTTCAGTAATACAAACAAATTACCCACTTAAAGTGACAATTATAATATTTTTCCATATTTTTTTGGAGAATAACTCAGCTTTGGCAAAAAAATAAATAAATAATAATTACAAGAAGCGCAAAATTTCCCTTTCTCTGAGAGTGAGTATTGTCTGAAGCCCAAGATTCCTGATTCTGTCTTCATCATCTTTCACCATGGCATAGAGGATGTTCTCAGGTCGGAGGCAGAAAACATTACCCTGGATGTTCTGCTTTACAATGCGTTTCACATCATCAAATGGAATCAGCCTCAGTCGGCTGATAGCAGAGAAGAGGATGCGAGGAGAATCATGCAGCTTAGAGGACGCCTTTATCTCAAACCATGCAGGAGCATAAACTCGAACAATGTAATGGACCAACTTTTTCAAATTCAGGTTTAGTTTGTTGTCTCTTGTGTACAAACAAAGAAGTCGTATGGCAAGAGTTAACCATCTTGCATGGTTAAGTGGACCAATCTTCCAAGCAGCCCATCTGTCATCTGCTCTTCCTGATCCGATCCCTCTGCAATACTCATACAGAAGCCTTTGATCATGACTGAGGTCTTTCAGTACTTCTTCTGGAATGTACCCTTCAATGATTGGAGTTTCCACAGCTTCAAACTGTACCTGAGGTTCATCCTGGATATCTTCTGCGCACCTTTGCCCAAGGGGCCCGCTGAAACTTCTTGGGCCAGTTGTCACTCCATCCATTTTTTTTGAAAAGAGCTTTTAGTGGGAGTTCATTTTGATGCAGTGCGCAACCAATAGTGTGCAGTTTCCTCCCCAGAGTTTCTTCAAGTTTTACCACTAAACCACTCTTCCAGCCAGTGTTGGTTGCGGTATTATCAAGAAGAATGGCTCGGATACTTTCAAGGCTATTATATTCTTCAAGAACACTGAATGTCTCCTGAGCAAGGACCTCACCAGTGGCGCCTATAACAGGAATTGTTCTATGGGTCAAGTAGGCGCCAGGAGATTTTCCATCTTCATAAGCGAAGGTGAGGTGATGTTCTGCGTTAACACACTTTCTGAGAACAGTTTCCCCTTCAGGTGTCTCTATTTCTTTGTAAGTCATGGTATTCTCGTCAACCTTCCCATCCACACCAACACAAATGGGCTGTCTTTTTCTCCGATTCCACACCCTCACTAACTACCCTAATTTGGGCTTTGGCCCTGTCTAATTTGCACTTGTCAATCATGATGTGATTGATGTCAACTTCAGGTCTCAGTAGGTGTTTGATGTCATGGAGCAAGGCATTCCCAAGAGCTGCGCCCAGATTTGATGAATATTCACCTCTGACAAGTTCCATAGCATATCTGGGAAACTTTAAAAGGCTGTAGTCTCCTGAAGGCCTCTTCCTAGGCTGCCATTCATCTTCTCCTTCCTGAAAATAAATGAAAAATATTAATGCGTTTTCTGTTTATTTATTTATTTGTTTTATTTATTTATTTTTATTTATTTATTTATTTATTTATTTTTTAATTTATTTTTTATTTATTTATTTATATATAATTAATATAAATAAAAGGAAACTAACCTCGCCACCAGATGAACTGCTTGTAAGTCCAGGCAACTCTGTAGGCTCTATGAAAGATCCTATTAGCTCAACTTCCTCCTGAGGTAGTACATGTTGCTGTCCTTGTTTGGCCTTCCTGTCTCTTTTGGCAGCAGCTGTGTCCACTGAAGACAGCTGGTATGCACCCTTAGGACCTGTTTTGGATCGCTGATCACGAAGGTATGCTCTTTCTTCAAGTGGCACCTTTACATTTCGAGGGCAAACACAGATGATGTGGTCTTGTGTACACTTGTCCTTCTTACAGTATACTCTTGAATCACTGCAAGGCAAAATATCCAAAGAACAGGAACAGGCAGAAATATCAAAAAGTTTGTCCAAGTTAGCATCCAGATTTCGCTTGACACTTGCCTTAGCATGCTTGCGATTAATGTCTTTCACAAGAGTGAGTAGGTCTTTAACCTTTCTGTCAATGGATTTGTCATTAATCAAAGGCAGACTTGGATTCACTGAAGACCAAATGGATTTTAAATCCTTGCTACCTTGCTGCACTAAGGCCCAAAAATCTGCGCCAGGGTTAGCATGATTAAGGTCATAATAGTATTGAATCAGCTGCCTGTAAGTGCTTGGTTCGGTCATTAATAATTCACAAGGACCACCTCCATACTTTTCTTCACTTTTCTTTCGGGTCAGGTGTCTTGTTTTCGCTTTCGGCATTATTTACACCGGAAAATCTGAAACATAATGAAAAGTGTTAATGCGAATAGCAATATGTAAGAAATAAGCGTGAACGGTCACAGGAAATATATTTTACCATTATTTTTTAATAAAGATGCATAATTATATAAAAATACAAGCAAAACGTTGATATTTATGCTTACAGAAACAAGTTAATAATTTTGGGTTTGCTTTGTTTTGGTTGCGCGTATACCGCATACGGGATTTTACGCATGAAGCGACAACAGAAAAAATTAAAAACTTAAAAGCTAAATTCGCATTCTGATCTTTTATCAAAATGCATTTCTTTGTGATTTTCACATTTCATAGATGAAACGACAACTACTGGATGTTTGTTCGCTTTCTAGTACCAACTTCGACCACCCCTAAATATATATGTGTATATATATAATGCAATAAAATCACAGAACAACAAGTGATCTTTTTAATAAGCAAAGAATCACAGGGAAAAGGAAAAGGAAACACGAATTCCGAGCGCTTTCGTGATATATTCACATCTTCAGGGACAAGAAAGAAATAGACAGAATTTACAAAGTAAATGAGTTAAATACACAAGCGAAAAAATTCCCCAATAGGCAATTGTTTTTTAAATTGAGTTATCTATTGGAGAATTTTTTTGCTTGTGTATTTAACTCATTTACTTTGTAAATTCTATTTGTTTCTTGTCCCTGAAGATGTGAATATATCACGAAAGCGCTCGGACTTCGTGTTTCCTTTTCCTTTTCCCTGTGGTTTTTTGATTATATATATATAATATATATATGAAGAAGGAAACCACTCTTCAGGAAGACGTAAATTTTTATTTCTTAACCGATACAGTTTCGGCTCCTTCTTCATACTTCGTCGCGACAGTGTGCGTTATTTTACTTATATATATATATAATATATATATACACACACCCTCCCTCTACTTTGTACGATAAAGTTTTGGCCATTCACTGCATCTGACGCGTTTTTTATCAAGTTCGAGAGTTGATTCACACGTTTATTAAAACGAAAGTCGGAGGTTTTACAGTTATTATGATTCGTTTAAAACTTAAAAATTGAATTTCTTTCATAATTCAATCAATGTAAATACTTTTTGTATAAGATTCTCGATAATAAAGTTGGAGTCGATGTTGATTTTCTTTTCAATATTTCCTTTATCGTAGTTAGGATCAAATAATTTTCCTACTCAATATTTTTAAAAAGTCGATGAATTGGAGTTGCATTCTTTGTACGTTTGAAATATCTATACAATATATAACAAAAGAAATTAGTCGAGCGCATAATTATATATATATATATATATATTATATATATATATTGTGATCTGCTTTAGTTCTGTTTAATTTCACCTAATTTTATTATTAAATTAATTGAAGCTGACATTTGTGTTATTGTGATTATATTCTTGCTCGTCCACTATTCAAAGTAGTTTTTTAAAATTAAGTTAATTATGTACCTGTTTAACTAGTCTTTCACCTGTTTTATATTGTTTTTTTTTTCACTTTTTATTGTTTTGAGCCACTGATGATGGGAGTTTGACTTTCGAAATTTCTGATATTATCATACATCTTCATAATGTTGACGTAGGCGTTGATCATCCTTTATATATATATATATATTATATATATATATATATATATATATATATATGCTTCTCAAATTACTTGGACCACCTACATATTTGACGTGGAATGAGATTTAGAAAAGGTTTTCAAAGGATTAAGATAAGCAGTTTATGGGTATTTGCGTTTTTGCGATATGTCTAGACACACGTAGTCTCGGAGGAATGATTGTTATCAAGATTTGTTTCCTTCTCTGGGATTTATCAAAAAAAAAAAAAAAAAATCTGGGGGTGGTCCAAGTAATTTTTAGAAGCCACTGTATATATATATATATATATATATGCGCGTTACCACTCTAACATTTATAACAGCTTATTATATTCACTGACAGACACGTGACATAGCTCGTAAAATTCACAAGAGTGAATTTAAGAGTGGATTTAACTCTCATTCGGCAAAAAGAACATGTTATTGTATTTTGTGGCTTCGCAGTTTTCATATTACAATAAATAAAAGAAAAAATAATAAAAATGTTGTTCCTAAATTAAATTCAAAATTTTACTCAAAAGCCCATAAAACAATGTATCAATAATTTCGAAGGTTGAACACTCGCAACCAAGGCTCCGGATTAACGGTTCGAATTCATGAGAGTAACCCAGTGTTTGCCAACCGGTGTTGGGGGGAGAAACTGGGTTAATATCACCCTTAAGGAGGGGGGAGGTGCCGCGAACTTTGATAAAAATGACAAAAATAAGTCATTTAAAATTGAAAATTTATTGAGATTTTCATATTTGAAATGGAATAAAAATCACGATTTATTACTTTGAAAACGAAAACTTTAGAGGCTCAGTTTGAAGTTATTTGGTGTTCGGAGGTTCAGGGGCTCGGGGATTGGGTGAGGAAGAACGGGATATTGAACCGTGGTTAACAAAAATCCTCTGCGGTGCCGCGAAAGAAGAACGAATGGCACTGAGGTGCCTTCAACAAGAAAAGGTTGGGAACTATTGCATTAATCTCTCGAATATAAATAATTTTACAAAGAAATTTTCAATTTATTCTGCAATCTATTTTACCAAAAATATTTAGTTTATTTTGTGTCGATCAAAAAATTTCAAATAATAAAGAAATAATTGGCTTATTTACATTCACTGGAATCGTATTGTTTTTATGGTGATTCTAAATCTTAAATCCTAATTAATTTAGGATCAAAGTTATGGGTGCCAAATACATTTAAAAGTTGATTACACAGAAGAGATGCATTACCAATTTTTACAATTCATCTTTCTCAAAGTTTTTGCTTGCGCACGCAAGCAAGGGGAATTCGTGTATGAAGTGAAAATTGAATTTGAGTGCTTTTCTGCACGACAATATTCTAATATCTTACGAGGAAAAACGCATAACACTATAAACTCACACACACACACACACACACCACACACACACACACACACACACACACGGACGTTTGTTTCCGCTCTGTGCTCTTGGCCCCCTCCTTCCTACACCCAAAAAACGTGTTTTTTAAATTAAACGGTAAATTTTATCCTATATCAGTGTGTGCATTAAGTATCAGTGAATCGCGAAAATAATTTAAGTGAAGGTTGATGGCATACAACATGAACAAAGAAAAACAACATAAATTGGAAACAATTAGACGGAATGACCGCTTTCGTGAGATTTTCCCAAGAGGCCTATAGAAGCGGAAGCGGACCATAAAAGAGAGGATTAAGATTTCGCAGACGAAATTCGAGAAGCAGAAAGGAAATAGACTAAAGAAAGGAAAAAAATGGCAAAAAAATACGAAAAAGTGCGTGAGTTGCTGTAAATCCAGAAATTTTAATAGAGTTGGATTTTGTTTAGTGGAATGCGCCGCGTATCAGTTCTGCGATTGCAGAAATGAAGTAGATCCGACCACGGGCATAAAATGCATTCTGTGCAGTACATTTAAATAATACGAGTGCATAAACTCGGATAAAGAAGGCACGAAAATGACGAATAGAAGAAACAACAAAATCATAGACTTTTATGGCTTCGTGCGCGTCAAGTGCGTTGAAAACAATAAGAAAGTAATACAAACGGGAATGGAGAATGTTGAAATGGAAGAATCAATTGCAACAGATTCACCAACAGAAAAACCAAGAAACGTCAAAAAATGCCGGCAGAAACGAGAATGGAGTTCAAGACACCGAGGAAAAAAACTACAGGGAGGTGCAGAAATAGCCTCAGACGGAGACACCATGAATAAAAATGAAAACACACCAAAGATTAAAAAATTACTGAGTAGGAAGAAGTGGTGGTAGAACAGAGGAAAGAAATTGAATCCAAAGGCCTCGTAAGGAATCTAAACGACGGACCATTTGTGAATATTAAAAAACACGTTCGTGCAGATAAATATGGTACTCGTATAATCACCACAAAAAACATTTCTACATGATGAGGACTGGAAGTTGCAGGTACGGAACAAACTGCTATTATTTCTACCCTTCTATATGCAGACAGTCAATTGGAGAGAAAAATGCCTAAATATGGAGTGCCCGTATTTTCACACTAAGGGTACTCAAAGAAGAGAACGAGAAAGAACAGCTTACATCCTGAACAGAAGTAATAACAGTGGCAATGAAGTACATTTTTTAGAGGAAATGAGAATGAGGGCTCAATTGTCCCTTCTAATGAGAAAAGACAGAACTTCGCAGATATATGCACCCCAGCATTACATACATCCTCCTCCTATTCAACAACACCTACCGTTAATACAGCATCCACAATGCTATCAAGGGTTCCAGCCCCAGTACTCCCAGATGCAACGACCCAACCAATAACACTAAAGAGGAATCGACAACATCGACAAAACGACCATTATTTAGGAAAACCGGACACTAATAGAAACCTTATAAATTTACTATACACAAATATACAATGCCTGTACTCACAATACAAACTGCAAATTACAATAGTTGCAAAATTTAGCTCTGGAAACCAGCTTAGATATCATATGCCTAACGGAAACACACTTCCATAAATGCGAAAAAGGCTGTGAAAACTACATCGAGGATACTGAAATAGCAATATTGGACTACAACATATACAGAGCAGATAGAGTTGCTAGATGACGAGGAGGGTGTTGCAGCTATGTGAAAAAAAACACACGCATGTGAGGAGAAAGTAAGTCAGTCGAACAGCGCAGTCGAAATTATTATTTTAGAAGTAAAAGAACTGAACCTAACCATTATGAACGTCTACAGACCACTAGATACCACAAAAAGTGAATTCCAATTCGCTACAAATGAAATAGAAGACATGTTAAAATTACTTGAATGGTCAGCACCAAATATTTAAATTTGTAAGGATTTTAATTTTCTATTTATAATATGGACATTACGAAAGATGATAGAATCCAGGCAATAATGCTATTAGATATTATGGAGCATTATGCACTTGCCCAGATAATCTGTGAAGCCACTAGAAAAGAGAACGTTTTCGATTTAATTTTGACAAATAACAATGAGGTAATAATAAATAAAAAGGTAACGCACACAAATTTCTTCGACCATAACCTAATCGATATGCAATTAAAGTTAGCAACCAGAGGTCCAAAATCGTATCCAAGAGAGTCAGAGGGGATATTTGAAGGTTTAAATATAAATTCAAAGAAAGTAGATTGGGAAAGTGTAAATGAAGATTTAAAGAAAGTAAATTTGGAATTGCTACTTCACGAGGAGAATTCAGAAGAAATACTATGTTTAATAAAAACGAAACTAAACCCAAATTGCTGAGACATGTTCCGAAGAGACAAAAAAGAAAACGTAGCAACCTCGAGAGAAAAATCAGGACACTATTTAGACAATGGAAACAAACCGTAAAAAATCTCCACAGGTGCAAAACTGACGCAAGGAAACTCAACCTAAAAAAAAAAAGTTGCGAAATAGAAGTGGACCTAAAACAAACAAACATCCATAAGACAAACGAGGAGGAAAGCAAGGGTACAGAAAGCATAAAAAATAACCTAAAATATTTCTATACGTTTGCGAAAAGAAAAATGCAGTGTAAAGAGAGTATTGGTCAGTTGATAGATGGGGGCGACCGAATAAGCAAATGACCCAGAAAAAATAAGCAAACTGCTTAAAGAAGCAATTTCACTTTGTGTTTAGCACCCCTAAGTCTAAGAAGAAAGTGGAAAATCCAGGTGAATTTTTTGACATTGATACAAACCAACGAAGAACAAGTTCGGGCACGAACCTATTAATAGACTTAGGGCCTTAATTACATCTCATTCTGAACTCTATCACAAATGCGCGAAAATTCGGTACCAGGTTCAGACACATAGAGTGCCACACTTCTGAAGAAATGTAAAGAGTATTGCCCAGCCTCTGTACTTACTGTTGGGAAAATCACTCAACACAGGACAAATTCCACTTCCATTAAAGAACGCGAAGATTGCCCCCATTATTTAAGTGAGGTAACAGAGGTAACAGAATATGCGACTCTCAAATTGGCAAAGAATTATTGGCTGGTAGCTCTCACCTCCCACCTCATGAAGTGCTTTGAACGTATAATTAAAGCGAAAACTACTTACTGCCTACAAGAAAAGAATTTATACTATCCAGACGAACATGCCTTCAGGGTTGGAAGATCATGCCTATCACAACTATTAGACCACCAGGAAAAAATATTGGAACATTGTCCAGGATAAAACATAGATGTAATATATACTGACTTTACTGAACCCTTCGATAAATGTGACCATGAAATTATAGCACACAAGCTTAAGAATACAAGAATTAGTGGAAAGCTGGGAAGTTGTGTATTTAACTTTGACTCAGAACACAAAGCGTGGTAGTAAATGAGTTAAATCTGAAGTCTCGGAAGTCATGAGCTCTGTCCCACAAGGTACAGTGTTAGCTCCCTTGCTGTTCATAATAATGATTGCAAACATTGGTACAGATATTAATGACAATATTGTATCATGTTTCACGGATGACACAAAGCTATGCAAGGAAATATCGAACGAAGGTGACATAGAAAAATTACGAAATGACATTGAAACATTATTCAAGTGGGCAGAAGACAACAATACGAAGAAAATTCCAACTTCTAAGATATGGTTATAACAAGGTGCTACAGAATAAGGGTACAAAGCCCTGCAAGCCAAACAGATAACACCAAATCCGCAAGTCATGGTTCTTGGAGTAATAATGTCGTCGGATGCAGAATTCAGAGAGCACTGTAACAGTAAAATTACAACAACTAGAAAAATAATGGGAATCGTCTGGAGGAGCTTCCACAACAAAAGAGCAAGCATCATGCTAAAATTACGAAAGAGTCTAGACTCTAGTCCTACCAATAATTGAGTATTGCTCAGTCCTCACAAACCCATACAGAAAACGAAACATTGCAAGCATAGAAGCGATACAAAGGACTTTTATGTCTAAGATAGAGGAAACGAAAGGTGAAAACAATTGGTTTCCACTACAATCGCTGAAACTCTACTCTCTGGAAAGAAGACGCGAGCGGTACCCAATAATATACATATGAAAAATACTCAAGGGTTTTGTCTTTAACCTTTAAAAGGAAATAGAAAAACATTGAAATGAGAGAAGAAGCAGATTTTGTACTGTCCCAGCTGCGGTAAGACAGGGGGTCATGAAAACGAGATAGAAAGTACCTTCGGAATACGAGGCCCAAAACTTTTTAATGTCCTGCCCAAAGAACTGAGGAACCTTCAGCACACCAACCTGAATGATTTGAAGAACCAGCTGGACAGGGTCCTGTGCAAAGTCCCTGACTAGTCATGCATGGCTGGCTACGAGGACAGCAGGAGGTCGGAAAGCAATTCCCTCCTCCACTAAATCCCGCAAGCCGATCCTGAACCGTCGTTCAAACCTCATAAAGTAAGTATATAAGTATATATACATACTGTATATGCGCCGTATATATACATATATACACTCGAGTGTTAAGTATTCAGTGTACTCGTACCAAACAAAAGTAAAACAAAGTCTGGAAATTCACTTAAAAATTCACACTGGAAGAAAGCCCTTTAAATGTGGGAAGTGTTCTTATAGTGCAGCACAACCCTCAAACCTGAAAAATCATAAGAATTCACACTGGAGAAAAACCCTATAAGTGTGGAGTGTTCTTTTAGTACAGTACATAGTGCAAACTTAAAAAACACATTAAAATTAATTCTGGAGTCCCAGGCCGAATCCCTACAGGACAATGGAGATTACCCCAGGATTCCGCTGCACCAACGCCGATTGATCAAGCATCGAAATTTACGTCATTACGAGCGTACTACATGGACCATCAAGAAGATTATCCTGTACTGCTCCTACTACTCAGGGGAAAAGAAAAAAGTCAAAAGAATATAAACCAACAAAGAGAAAAACCCTTTAAATGTGGGGAATGTTCTTGTAGTGCATCACAACTCTCAAACCTTAAAAGTCGTATAAGAAATCACACTGGAAAATGGTATTTCTGAGGATAGGGGATTTAAAGAATACTTCCCACGTGGTCCCAGCGTGTCGTAAAAGGCGACTAAAAATAAGGGACGGGTGCGGGGAAACCCCTCCCACCTGTATGTAGCTTTGCACAAACAAGAATGGGACGTAATGTCTACTAAGGAAAGCTCACACCCTAGCAGGATGTCGCCCAGGATAAAAAGATCCCCTCAACCCACTTACGCACCAGGGTGGGTGAGGAGAGCAATGGTGCAATTTTTCTCAGTCCCAGAGGAGAAACAACTTCACCAAAGGGATCAATGCGGGGGATCCCACCAGGTCAAGGTATTGACCCTGAACCCCAGCAGTTACATCGGACAATAGGCCCAACAAGAAACATATGTCGGTATGGCACAATAACTGGACCATTCGAGAAAAGAAAATAACGTAATCCTAGCGGCAAATCAACGCTAGGCCAAGTTCAGATATAGTTGAAGTGTTTGGCTTCGGGTGGAAGCCCCACTTACAGCTATTAAAAATGCTAAAAAGGGTATAAACCGAAAAAGAAAAAAACTATAAATGTGGGGTGTGTTCTTATAATGCATCACAACTCTCGAGGAATCGACTTGCCACGCATTTTGTAAATTTATGTAAGCTGTCTCAAAAGTTATAAATAAATTTCGGACGTTTTCCAGTTTATGTACCGTTTTCTACAATGTTGGCTTTTATGCAACTTTCTAGTGTTTCTTTGCTTCTGTTAGGCACAGCATAGAGTAAAACAGAAGGTTAGGTTAGGTTACGTTAGGTTATCAAGAACTTACCCCTCTTAAAAAGTTGTTATAATCGACGGCGGTTGTATGACCACTCAAAAATAAATTATATGAAAAACGGTACACAAACTGGAAAGGTCCTAAATTTCAAACAAACACTCGTAAAGATCGTCTGAGAAAAGAATGCGGATGACTGCATTACATCAAAACCAAACAATTGATGAGTTTGTAATTAATTTAGGCTTCTCGCTGGAACTTAGGTCTATTTAATGTGCCACTTAAATGGTCGCATAGAAAAGTTTGCGTTTCTTATATGATTTGGTGATTTGCTGCATTGCATGATTGCATAAGAAGGAACATAGATTATGAAGGGCAAGAAACGTTCAGATTTCATTATTGTACATTGATATATAGCATGAGAGATCGTAATGAAATCGCTTGGCAAATACGATTCCATTTCCTGCTGGGACACACACCCATTTTACTTAAGCTCCGCCTCTCATGGAGCGGGGTGGGGTGAGGGGTTATATATTATAATTTCATGAATATATACAATAAGGAAGAATTTCAATGGAGGATTCAATTGTCAGAATATTCACGTTCCTCACATACATTCCGCTTTATTATTCATTGTATACAAATGTGTACTATATACATTTTCAAGGTTTCCAGGTCACTCACCTATGGCGTGATACACATGTTCGCCGTCGTTTGGAATATTATTATTACACGTAATATTTTATTATCTACACTATGAAAAAGTATATCAATCGTTTCAAGGTCACACTCATATTATGGTGATAATACCCATGCGTACGTCACATTAATTAAATTTATATGACAGTGAAAGTAATAATGGCATTATACAGACCATAAGGGGTGCTACTGTAGTATGCGGTCTACCTACGATTCGGCGGTTTACCTTTCAAGTATAATTTCTTATCTTGTTTGCTAATTGCTTGTTTACATCCCAATGTTAATCGCCCTTGACGATTGGTTAGGTTTAGTCATGATATTTTCGTTAGTTTTAACGAAAATATCATGATTAAACCTAACCAATCGTAGGTAGACCGCATACTACAGTAGCACCCAATAAGGTCATGTCTTATTGCTAGTATAACCCTTTAAACAAGCATAGATTTCGTAAGGTAAAGATGTAAGATGCTGGAGATCGGGGAGATATTAGGTGAAGATAAAATAGAATCCCTTTTCATAATGAAGTAAGTGAAATGGATCCATTCGGAATTAACTCGTATCCGATATTATTCCAGTTAAACGATTCAAGCTTGGATTTAATTGCGGTTCGTATGAGCCGATTAATTTCGGTTCGATTTAATTACGTTCTGTCTACCTCCGCGCCTCCTATGTAATGTAACCTACAGTATAACCTAAACAATAGTTTGTATGTACGATTTCTTTAGTACTGAAACAACATTTCAAACTCGGACGTATCTAAAATGTCACATGGGTGTAAAATAATAATAGTTACGCACAAATTTCTACGATTGCTATGACGTAATATACTGTCCATATGTATCGTTTCCATGCCAACTAATTTAGATGTTAATATCATCATGCTTCATATTCTGTATTTACATATTTCTGACATGGACACATTTTTGTCGTGTGTGTGTGTGTGTGTGTGTGTGTATCTCCTAAAGATTGTCTCGATTCTGTAGGAAAGACACTAACACGGGTCTTAATTGTAAAGAAGCTCATGAATGCATTTTTTAATTTATTTATTCCAAAAGTGGACTCGATTCTTGTGTCCGGGTGTGTGTGTGTGTGTGTATATATATATATATATATATATATATATATATATATATATAAATATATATATATTTAGGGCTTTAATTAAATTTAATCAAACTTAACGAAACCTTGCCTAACCTAGTGTAACCTACCTAACCTAACCTAATCTTAATTATCTCCCCTCTTTTCGTGATAAAAGTCGTTTCGCGATGGGCTCTGTGTATCCTAAAGACTGTCGCGATTCCGTAGGGAAGAAAAGACCGCAGGTCTTAATTGCAAACGAACTCATAAATACATTTATTTATTTATTGGAAAAGTGCCCTGGTTCCAGTCATACGGACCGGACCGGACTTATGGGACACCCTGTATATATATATTGTATGTTTTCTTTTATATCCTGTCTGAGAGAGCTGATAATTAGTGGTTGTGAAGCATTGTTGTCCTGAATGAGTTTGCGCACTCTTCATCATACGTCTCATTTTCTGCTTTAAGGGGATTGAGACGAGGGTGAAATGTCAGATATATAATTTCTCAGGGAGGAAGTGCTCTGAAGGAGTTTTTAGGAGAATGTATATAAAACGTAATGTGTGTCGTACGAATGAAAATGTCGGAGAGTCTCTGCATTTTGCTCGTTTTATGCATATAATATTCGAAATATCGCTTTATCGTTCGGGAAAAACTAGTTTTAACACTTGCATATATATATATATATATATATATTTTAGTAGAATTGTTTAACCTCCTTCGCAACATCTAAGGTCATATGACGGAGGGGACCTACAGCTTTACGTGGGATCCGAACCACGGGGCGCTACATACTGGGCGCGGAGGACGGTCTCCCATCCAACTACTACCCAGACCCAATGTCGCTTACCTTCGCTGATCTCCTGGAAACGGTGTTACGACATTGGCCACGACGTAGCCCATATATATATATATGAAAATTATTTCATGAAAGTAACACGTGAAAAATATTTATGATGAATAAAACCACGTGTTTCTTTTTCCTTTCGTGGTTTTATTCATCATATATATATATATATATATATATATATATATATATATATATATATATATATATATATATATGTGTGTGTGTGTGTGTGTGTGTGTGTGTGTTACCAACGGAATCACGCCAATCTTTAGCATACATATATAGAGCCCATCGCGAAACGAATGTCTGCATCAAGATATTTGCAGTGTCGCGGTGGTTTATTTTCATAAATGGTGTCTTATCAAGGAAAATAATGGATATAATTAAGTTAGGTTAGGTCACGCTGGTTTAGGTAAGATTTGGTTAAGTTTATTATGTTTTGAAAAGGTTGAGTAAATGGCGCGATATAAACACTGAGTATGTGAAAATGTTACGATTTTACAGGATAACCAACGTGTGTGTGTGTGTGTGTGTGTGTGTGTGTGTGTTTCACATAAATATTTCCTGCGCTATTTCTTTGGTAAATTTCGCCACTGTTTAAAGCAGGGTTCGGCGACCTATATGGCACTCGTGTCAAAGTTTGCACTACAGTGCCTTCCTCTATATAACAATTTATATCTGCAGCATTTGGGTATTTGGGTATTAGCAGGGAGAACATTGTCCCAATACATACTTACTTACTTTGTTACTTTATGAGGGTTTGAACAACGGTTCAGGATCGACCTGCGGTCGACCACTCTGCAACATCCCCCTCATTTGCCGGATTTGGTGAAGGAGGGAATTGCTTTCCGATCTCCTGCCCACACATAGCTGGTCAGGGACTTTGCACAGGAATCTGTCCAGCTAGTTCTTGACGTTATTCAGGTTGGTGTGCTGGAGGTTCCTCACTTCTTTTGGCAGGACATTAAAAAGCTTTGGGTTTCGTATTCTGAGGGTATTTTCCAGCCTCGTTTTCATGACTCCCTGTCCCACCGCAGCTGGGACAGTACAAAATCTGCCTCTTCTCTCATTCCAGTTTGTTTCTATTTCATTTCTAAGGTTTGGGACAACACCCTTGAGTATTTTCCATATGTATATTATTGTGTACCGCTCGTGTCTTCTTTCCAGAGAGAAGAGTTTCAGGGATTGTAGTCGAGACCAGTAGTCTTCACCCTTCATTTCCTCTACTGTTCTGCTGTTCATAATGTGATATATATATATATATTATATATATATATATATATAGTGTAGTATTAGCATAATGATGATAACAATGGTTAATTGATAATAGTTATCATTGATTGTTATGATGATGCTGAGGTCACCATGATCTTTTCAGATTAAATAATGTTATTAATTAGGTTGATTGATAGAATGAGTTTTCTTCTTTTATTAAACAAAATAAATTATTTATGAATGAGACAAAATACAAGTTGGTTGTTTACAGTTGAAATTAAATGTACACTTGAATAATGACTTCAATAATAATGACTTGAATATTAATAACGCGTAATAATGACTTGAATATTAATAACGCGCGAGGCAATGATTAGTCTTTATAAATTATAAAGTTAGGTGAATGACACCAGGCCAAAATGGGCTTGATTTCGTGTCACTGGTTCTTCGAAGAGAGAAAGTCGAGGTGCGTCGAGAAGTCCTTGTAACGAAGTTGAGGTGTCAGGCAAGGCAGAAGGGCATGCCTTGAGTGGATCCTCGCGATGTGACGTCATCTTAGTCGTACTTGTGTGACGTCATCTTGGTCGTGTAGTCTCTGCCACTACATACTGTGTATATATATCGGGTGGGCAAAAAAACAAAAAAGGGAGACCTCGAACTTTGGCTGTAAAATCCAAAGTTATAGTCAAATTTAAATATTTTTTCACACCCCACAACTAAGTAAATTTCCTATACGGTGAGCGGATTTCAAAGAAAACTAATGAAAATTACGGATTTATTGAACATTTCTTTATGCCACTGGAAATTCTCCATTTACACTACTACTGTATTGTCGGGTCGGCAAAAAAAAAGGGAGACCTTTTAAATCCTTCATATCTCGGCAAATACGGTACATAGAACCATGAAATTTTAGTATGTTAGTATTAGGTCATTTTATGGTTTGTATGCCATCTTTTAACATTTTAGCTGAGAAATTCGGTTTATGGCGAATATTCCAGAAAAATCTTGCTAATCATAGATTCAAGTTGATAGTTAAAGCGATTTTAATTAACGTAAGCCAACTGCAGGTCGTCTGGACAAGCTTCTCAACTTCAAGAAAATCGATAAAAAGGAATTATCAAAAGAATACCAGGTAGCAGTATTAAATTTGGCCACCAAACAGTCCTGATTTAAATCCTGTCCATTACGGCGTTTTGGGAAAATTTGTCACAGAATTTATCGGGTCAAAGTAAGAAATGTCGCTCATTTACGACAGCTTCTTCTGGAAAAATGGGATGAGCTGCCACAAGAACAAAATAAAGCCATAGATGAGTTCAAGCCTAGAGTGAAAAAGGTTATAAAAGTTCGTGGTAAACATATCGAGCAGTTTTTTTAACATCATGATAGCACCATATGTGAGTACTTTGTAACTTTTTATCTGCACATACAATGCAGTAATAGTGTAAATGGAGAATTTTCAGCGGCATAAAGAAATGTTCAATAAATCCATAATGTTCATTAGTTTTCTTTGAAATCTGCTCACCATATAGGAAATTTACTTAGTTGTGGGGTGTGAAAAAAATATTGAAATCTGACCATAACTTTGGATTTTACAGCCAAAGTTCGAGGTCTCACTTTTTTTTTTGCTCACCCGATATATAGGCTACTCTAATAAATAGAAGTAGTGAAGGGCTCGAGGCTTCTCCCGGGGTGACGTCCTTTCCAGGGGTGTTCCCCCAGTGTAATTGATCAATCATTACCCCGTTCGTGGGTGGATGTGTTGATCAGGCCCGTGCACAGGACACTTCAGATGGGAGGTTGAAAGTTAACAAAAAGGGCACCATCTCCTCCCCCCTCAAAAAAAATAAGTCTCTTCTCAGCATTTATATGGATGTTATTTTTTTTTTTAAAAAAAGGGCACTTCTGAGGCATGAAGGGGAAAATTGGAGGTCTCAAGCTCCTGTAGCTCCCCCACCCTCTGCACGTGCCTGGTGTCGATATTAATACACGTCTGGTAGCGCGGACACGAAAATGTCTTTCAAATCAATTTTACTACCTGCAGCTAAATTGACTTTCACTGATTTTTACCTTTTCAATTATCTTACTTTATAATAAACAACATATCTGTCACGAATTTAAACCACAATTATGACTTTTATTGTTATTATAAAATACAACAAAGTTTTAATATATTAATCTTAAATTTCACACATTAAATTAGATTTATTACGTTATATAATTCATAAAAGGGAATTGGTCTTGATCGGAATTCAAACAGGCCTAAGAAAGTAGGGAATATGGGCTAGCGCGGGACAAGAATAGTCCTAAGGCCCGAAGAGAGAAAGTACCCCCTACGGAAACCCTAGGGGAGAACTGAATTGAATTTACTCTCTCAAATTCATCTTAAAAGTGAGGCCCCATTTCCCACGGGTACGAGTGAAAATATTAAAATGAAAAGGGAGGGGAAACTAAAATCTTCTGATGGACTGTACGATCCTGTCTCTATGACAAATTGTTCTCCACTGCCTTACTCACTGTCGATCTGCGCTGCGCGCTGTTTTTCTTCATTCAGAATTAAATTTTCATCTCTTATTGGGAAGACATTCTATATTTTTTTTTTCACTTTGATCCTGGAACTTGGAAACAATTTTAAAATACCTTGTATTATGAGTTCAACAAATTCCTAACTGTTTTATATTATTTAATTAACTTATTAATTAACTTCATTAATTTAATTAACTCGCGGTGCAAGTTGGTCCTGAAGAATCAGGCACTGAGACTGGTAATAACTGGAGGTGTCTGCAATACAAACTAGCGAAAATTGCGCGAAGACGAATACGAATTTGGATATGTTTTGAACTGGGATAACACGGACCATTGTTGCTTTCAGTGGTAACGAACTACGTACGGAAGCCTCATCAGGACATTGACCCCCCTGTTTACTTGGCAATGCTGCTGCGCGCTGCTCGTACCCTGAAATTGGAGTATGGGTGGAATGATGAGATTTTCATCTTACCATCTTACTTCGACGTAAGCTATAACGATAAGTGTCTTATATATATATATATATATATATATATACCGGGTTGCCCAGAAAAAAGTGAGCTATTGTTTTTAAGATTTTATTTCAGTTTTATAGAAAGAAATACAAAATAAATAATACATATTAATAAATACTCCTGTTTATTGTCTATATTATGACATCAAATACTCAAATTATCCACCACTTTGTTGGACACAAAGCTCCAAACGATGGCGCCAGTTATCAGTTGCCCTGTTTATGAAACTCTGTGGTAGCGAATTCCATTCTTCCACGATCTTTCCTTTTAATTGATCAATGTTAGCGAAATTAGTATTCCTATACGCTCTTTTCTTCAGTTCATCCCGTATTGCATAATCAAGAGGAGACAAATCCGGGCTGTTGCCAGGCCAATCTTTAGGTTTTATGTAATCAGGAACTACTTTGTTTAAATATTCAATTGTAAGGTGAGCAGTGTTACTTGTTGCACCATCTCGCTGAAATGTATATCGATTTGCCAAATTTCGCAAATTTTTGATAGATGATTCTCTAATATACTGTTGCAATAATAAACAGCCTTCATTTTAACACCGCTTTCAACAAAAACAACAACACTTTTACCCAGTTTTGAGACACAGCAGGAGATCATTAGTTTTTGAAAAAAGTTAAACCGTTGAATTAAAAGTCTTTCCGGTGTTACTTCTCTCCTGGTTCTTGCTGAAGAATACACTCGATTGTTTTGAGTGGTGATAGGTGATCGAATTGAAAATGATATTTCGTCACTAAACCATATTCTATTGACATTAGGAAATCTTTCAAGAAAAGTTTGACACGCTTTCATTCTGTTCATCTTATTGAATTCACTCAAGATCTGCGCTGGATATCGTTTATAAACTGTCAATTGCCTATCTTCTTTGACAATTCGTGTATAGAGCTTCTTGAAATTCCGGTTTCTGCTGCAATTTCATTTGGTGTCATACGCGTTCCAGGCTTTTTTTCCTGACTTAGAGCCATTTCCTCAACCATTGCAATATTTTCATCAGTGCGAACTTCTCTTTTTCTTCCACTACCTTTGGTTCTAGCAACGCATCCAGTTCTATCAATTTTACGAATATTTTTTTCAACACTAGAACGAATCCATGGTTTATTTGGAAACATTGATATAATTTTCCTGGCACTATAGTGTTTCTCAATACGTAATTGTTTAATCAATATGAGATCATCTTGACTATATGAAGGCAGTATTGATGGGTGATTAAATATTTTTGAAAAATCTGCAACAAAGATAAATAGAGTATATTAAAAACAAATATTATAAAGACATATAGAAGTGATACATATAAAAGCAAGTTATTTATTTAAATCGTTATAAAAGCAAGCAAATCTTCACAATAGTAAATATGAGGCGATGCGTGGAAGAAGGGCGACCTAGCCATTTTTGGCGAAAATGAATTATTGCTGATTTTCAGTAGCTTAATATATTAAGCTACTGAAAACAGCAATAATTCATTTTCGCCAAAAATGGCTAGGTCGCCCTTCATCTACCTAATTGTCGATAAATACCTCTCCAACTTAAAATGCATTTTTCTCAAAGATTTGATTTTGGCTAGGTCGCCCTTCTTCCACGCAACGCCTCATATAATACTCGTAGTTCATAAAAGCAATAGCTTACTTTTTTCTGGGCAACCCGGTATATATACACTATATGATCAAAAGTATTCGGACACCCCGGAAAATCCGCATTTCTGCAAATATCACCTTCGCCGAAAGGTATGCTGGGAAAAAGCGTGGCGAAACTATAATGCTGAGATGTTCTGTTAAGTTATCAGTAACTGTTGTGAAGCCATGCCGCGCGGACGTGACCTCTCCGAGTTCCAACGTGGACTCGTCATCGGATGTTATTTAAGTAACGTTTCTATACGAAACATTGCAGCCAAACAGGATATACCAAAGTCGACTGTAGCGGATGTTATCATGAGATGGAAGCACGACGGTGCAACTAACGCGAAAAAACGTTCCGGACGACCACGCAAACTGACGGAACGTGATAGAAGAAGTCTGGTACGACATGTCAAGAAGTCCCGCACGTCCTCTGCCGCTTCCATCGCTGAGGAGGTAGGAAGAGCATCCGGTACCTCCGTTAGTACTGTAACTATCCGCAGAGAGATGCACAGACTTGGTTATTATGGTAGAGCAGCTGTACACAAGCCACTGATTACAAAAGTTAATGCCACGCGTCGTTTGGCCTGGTGTGTCTCCCGTCGTTCCTGGACCGTGGAGGGCTGGAAAACTGTTCTTTGGAGCGACGAGTCGCGGTATTCACTCTTCCAGTCTGATGGGCGTGTTTGGGTGTGGCGACAGCCCGGAGAACGGCTTCTTCCTGACTGTGTACGTCCAACAGTGAAGTTCGGTGGAGGGTCCATCATGGTATGGGGTTGTTTTTCCTGGCTAGGGCTCGGCCCGTTGGTTGTTATACCCACTACCATGAACGCTGACGTTTATCTCGACGTTCTGGACAATTCGGCCCTCCCTACACTGTGGCAATACTACGGAGATGGCCATTGTTTGTTTCAACAGGATCGAGCTCCCTGCCATACTGCAAGGCGTGTGCAGGACTGGTTTCGTGAAAATAAGGTGGATTTGTTAGACTGGCCTGCTCAGAGCCCCGATCTCAACCCAATCGAGCACATGTGGGACGAACTGGAGCGACGGATACGAAACCGCACACCACGCCTGGCTTCACTTGAATCTCTTGCATCAGCTCTGCAAGAGGAATGGCGAGCCATTCCTGCACAGACTTACCGAAAACTGGTGGAAAGTATACCTCGACGTGTTGACGCTGTAATAAAAGCAAAGGGTGGACCTACTGGTTACTAAATGCCATAATAAAACCATTTTTCCCAAAACCATGCGGTGTCCGAATACTTTTGATCATATATATATATATATATATATATATATATATATATATATATATATATATATATATATATATATATATATATATATATGGTTGGTTTAATTTCCTTCGCAACATGAAGCTCATATTGACAGAGGGGACCTACAGCTTTACGTGGGATCCGAACCAGGCGTTGCTACATAGTCTGAATGTAGCCCACTAAATTTAATAATAGACAGTCTGGGAGAAGTTGGTCAATATGAACCACTTGTATTTGCTGTTTCGAAGCTGTTTACTTATTTCGAATCGCAGTTGCAGCAAATCATTCAATAAGCTTAACCATCAACTTGCAAAGTTTAAAGAAAGATGGTCTGTCCAAAATTATGGGGGTTGGGTTTATTTACCATAACTAAATGGGCATCATTTATACATACTTCTGCGTAAACTTGCTACCTAAAATTAATTTGGCATTATTTATTATTATATTTGGTAAATAAAATATAACTTGGCATCATTAAAATGCTACTGCACAAACTTAATAATACAATAATTTAATAAATTTTAAGAGCCAATAATTTTGAATGTTTTGCACACAAATAGATTGCATTTTACCTCTCCATATTAACCTACACTGAATTATTTTTTCTCAAAGAATTATAGTGCGTGTTTCATCCTTGAACCAAGCAAAATTCTGAGCAATGAAATTGATGAAAGAAAAAAGCTTCTACATTTGAATAATAATTATTCCTTCGATGCTGATGTCATATAACTTACAAGTTTTATCACGAATGGATATAAAATAAATTTTATCACAATTGATTATAAAAATGGTGTCCGATAGCTAAATTTTTAACTATTCGTACGAAACCTTAAATACTGGTATTCTTTTTCTTAAATATGCTTATTTTGTCATACAGTACAAAAAAATAAAATCACTGGTCCAAATGAGAGGAACTATTAAAATGTACTTTTGACATGCACCTACTCCCAACTCCAAACTAAGGCTTGTGAAAACCTACGCTACTTATGGTATTCTAGTAGCCTAACGCTACACACACACACACACACACACACATATATATATATATATATATTATATATATATATATATATATACACACACACACTAAAACACAAGGCTACAAGCTTCCAATAATAAAAAAAAAAAATTATGTCTATAATACAATAAGCTCGATAAAAATTTAGTAATGGCTTCCATCTCTCTTCCTAAAGCATCCGTGACTCCTATTCACTGGGTGCACAATCCCACCGATGGTGAACTTCCGGAGTAAAATTTACAATGGTGACGTGGGTCGCTTGAAATTTCTCTTTGGAGGAATTGGGCAAAGCTGGTAAGTTACCTCATCTCCTTTTTGGGGTACGTATTCCCCTTCGATGTCAGATATATGGACAAATATATCCAATGATCCATCCTCAGGTTCAATGAATCCATGACCTTTTTGTCTACAAAAATACTTAATTTTGCCTTTGACCACTGGATTACTCCTGGCTATTTCACATGTTGACTTAGTTCTTCTTCTTCTTGTAACAATTGGAGAAGGTAGTTGTAGTAGTTTGGGCCCTTCATCTGGACTTAAAGGACTGGAAGACATGGTTTTCCTTACTTAGTTCCTGAAGAATGTGATACAAATCTTATTAAGTACTTTAGCTTCGCGGACAGACCAATAACTGAACCAAAAGTACGTGCTAAGTCCTTATCTGATACTAACTTACAACAACCAAAAGTAAGCTATTTAACTACTTTCACCGCAATGTGTTAACGATAACGTAAGTTTGTCATACTCTGTAGCAGTAAAGTAATAAGTAATATATATATATATATATATATATATATATATATATATATATATATATATATGAAAATGAAATGAAAATGAAAAGGTTTATTGGCAGACTATAGTCCATATGACAAATATTATTAATACAATGACAGTTCATACACTAAGGATAAAATATATACAATTGATTAGAAATAATACTGCACTGTCGAAGTTAAGTGGAGCTACAGACAGACGTTTTCGTACCAAAAAGTCCATAGCTTAGAGGATAAATGGCAGGACTCATGGATAGCTTGGATGATCGGGTTGGTTGATTTTTTAATTCTTTGCATTAGACTGTGTTGAGCACGTCTTGTTACCTCCGGGAAGCTCGGAACATTCGGGTTGCAAACATTTGCGAAGCTGAGCATCTCGGGGGTAATTTATGTAAGAGTCTAAACGACCTGTTGTACAGCAAATTTAGGGTTCTGCCAGAACCTTTTTTATAATTCACCCAGAGTTGCTGACCGTATATATTACTGCAGAAAGTACGAAAGAGTGTGTCTTTAGCTTCACTTGTACAGAAACGAAAGTTCCTTATGGTCATATTCGCTTTAGCACACAGGCTTCGAGATTGTTTTCTTATATCCGAGTCATCACTCAAGGAGCTGGTAATAGTTTGACCCAAATACTTAAACTCTTGTACTTCCTCAATTACTTCACCATTCATTTTAAACCTTAATCAGCTGGCTGATTACAGCTTTTAGGATGAAATTGCATAACCTTAGTTTTTGTCACATTAAAAAGAATATCATGTTTCTGCGAATACACTTCGCAGACTTTTAGTAGCCGATCCAGACCTTTAACAGAGGGACTTATTAACACCATATCATCGGCATAAACTAAGTTATTTATCCTTGTGTTATCTATACAACATCCTACTGTTGCCTCATTAAGTGAAGCAATTAATCCGTCAATATACACATTAAACAGCATAGGGGAGAGCAAGGAGCCTTGTCTCACCCCAAGAGGAGCCAAAACACTCGGATAGTACATTGCCCCACCTAACAGTGAAAGATTGGTGGGAATACCAAAATTTCAATAAATTTAATATGTACATGGGAACCTTCCTGTCTTCTAGTTTTGCAAATAAAATATTGTGGTTCACCCTATCATATGCCTTACTTATATCAAGGAAACAGCTATAAATGGTTGAATTACTGTCAATGTATTTAGATATTGTTTCTTTAAGTACATAGATACACAGGTCAGTTGAGTGGGACCTTTTAAAGCCAAACTGATTAGGAGATGTCCATAGGAAATCATTTAATCGGAGTAACAAGAGTTTTTCTAGTAGTTTCGAGAAGCAGGAAGCGACAGCAATAGGCCTGTAATTATTGCTGGACAGAATGTCTCCATACTTATTTTTGACCAGGGGCAAGATATATACCCTCATGAACTCTGCAGGGATATAGCTATGAGCAAGCATGGCTGATAGGAGCAATGATATATGCAGACATACTACGTCATTTGCATATTTTAAGTGCTCATTCGATAAGTCATCTACCCCTGACGCAGAACCAGTCTTTAACTCTTTAATTAACCTCTTTACTTCAGAAAATGATATCAAAATATTTTCCCTTGTCCCTCCCACAATCGTTTCGCTGCAATCTATCTTAAGATTATCCCTACTCACACTATTAAGAATGTTAGAGTAGTGGTTTTTCCACAGCTTTGCAATTTCATCCTCCCCGACACCCCATCGATTGTCGGAGGGAGGACATTTTTGACACCCGTTTGATTCTTAACAAATTTCCAAAATTTGTTGTTATCGTTATTTATGCGAGCTTCACAGGCTTTTGATGCTCGAATAGACTCTTCTTCCTGTTTACATCGCCTTATGGCCGCCTTATACTGACCCCGACTTCTACACATATTTATGTATACTGGTCCTAATCTGGGTCTACCATGAAAGCACCACAAATCGTAGGCGTCTTTCGATTCCCTCTTCAGGGGGGCAATAAAATCATTCCATCCAGGAATAACCTTAGTATGATAGTTGTAAGATTTAATCAAGGGGCTTCCTGCTCTCTTAACAGGGATATTATCTTACTATAATACCTATCTATGAGTTTACAGTGAGAATCATTTGAGCAAGGATTATTACAGCCAAGGTGCAAAATTTCTAAATTATTAAAGAGGTGACATGTTCTGTCTTTGTATTCTATTCTCTGCTGCATATTAACATTGGACCAATCGACGCGATTATTCTTACCTATTGAGTTCTTGTTAAGTCGTGTTGCGCATAAATTGGTAACGTTAATTAATATTTGTAATGGTCTATGATCAGAAAGAAGGAAATCATGCAAAATATGAACTCTAACAATTCGATCCTTTAGATTATTACTAGTGAGACAATGATCAATCCACCTGGTGGTACCACTCATATCGCTAACGTATGTAAAATTACCACTGGCTACCCCTAATACATCTACATCACTTATACTTAAATTGGCCGACTCGCACATGTTACCCAATTCTCCAAAGAATTCCGAGTTCACATGTGCGTTAAAGTCCCCCATTATTATACAGTGAGAATATTTGGGGTTATCTGATAATGACTTAATTTTGTACAGCAAATCAATGTATTCATCTAGATTACTGCCGTTGTTGTATGGTAAATAGCAGTTTACAATTAATATGCAATCATTGTTCACTTGTAATTCAATGCCTAACAACCTTACGTTATCGCTTGTTAAAAATCTTATATGTTTTACAAATTTTTCCTTAATAAGAAAGCAACACCACCAAAAGGCCTACCGTACATTAATTCATCTGACAAGTCTACTGCTGATGACGCATGGTACATAAAGTCATCATGGATGGTAGAGAGGAATTTTAGCTCTTGCTTAGGTAGCCAGTGCTCCTGCAGGAGTATCAAATCTGCACTGTCGCAGATTTTATGAACATCTACAGTTGAATTCCTCACTGACCTTACATTATATGAGACTATTTTCAACAAGTTATCCGCCATGACTGATAGAAAATTTATTATTAGTAAGATTATTATTATTATACACAGTACAACTTTCAGGCATTACCGTTAGGGCGCCTATTATTATATTATTATTATATTATTATTATTATTATTATTATTATTATTTTGCCTGTTATCAAATCTCCTGGAAAAGTGAATAAACTCCTTAACAATAATACCGTCGGGCCATTGACTCATATTATACGGGTTGAAATGCACATTTACACCTTTAATTATTACTTTAAAAGAGTTATAATATGGAGATTTCGTGTTTAGTTTATTAACTATCACTATACTGTGTTCACCAATGATTTCTTCTATCATGTGTCGAATATCGCTTGCCTCGTTCGAGAGCTGAATTCGCGACACAAATAGGGTGAGATTCTCCATCGGTGGCCTCGCCGCGGAGACCGGTTGAGGAGACCTTTGGGACTGGCGCCTATTAACAGTTATCCACCGTCCTGCTCCCTCGATCTCCCTGCGGCAGGGTTCGCCTGCCTGGGGGATGGGTGGCACAACCTTTGGGGGATAGGAGGCCCCTCCCTTACTCTGTGGCTTGGTGAGGGTCTGTTAGCGGTGTTTATACCCTGACGGCCGCGCGTGCCTCTCCTTCTTCGGTGGGAGGGGGGAGAACTGCGTACCGAGCGAGGCGTAATCGAACACCTCTCCTCTGCAGTGGGAGGCAGGGGAGAGGGCAATAATGCCTCGACTCTCGGCATTGACCGTCCCTGTTCCTCATTGTGAGATCGGGAGCAGGAGTCCTTTCCTGAACGGGAGGGGGGTTGACCGCTACCCCTGCATGCTGCGTTTCCACCCCATCTTCAGGGGGGGAGTTGGAGGCGGGGATTTCGTTTCCCTCGCTGCCCGACACGCTTCTTGGAGATCTGGCCTGCTGAACTACTTCCGAGTAACTAGGCTTTGGGAGGAGCGTTTCTTTCAACGCATCTAACTCTGACCGGAACTGTTCTATCGAAATCGCGTTTTTCTGATTTGACACCACACGTGTTGGTGTTTCAGTTCAACTATCGACTTTTGTACCTCATTATACTGTTTGAGGAGCACCGAGACGTTTACGTCACCCATAGAGATTACCGGTATTCTATGGAAGTTAGTAACGTAAAAGGTAATATTATTCTCATTATCCCGGAGGGTCGACACTTTATTTATAATGTCTTTCAGGGTATTCTCGTTTTTAGAATTACCTCTACGAGTTGGGAGGGAAGCACCGAACAGGGTGTTTACTTGTACCCTCGCATGTTCTATTTCTTCTGAATCATAAAAATCATGACAGACAGATACAAGAAGGTCTGACTTAATATGATCTACTTTGTCGAATATGAAACATAACAGAGGATTTTCTACAAGATTTACAGCAGACGACCCCATTGTATCTGTAACGGCTTGCGGGGGAGCGTAGCTGGTGGGGGCTGGTTGGGGGTGGCGATGGGGGGGAACGCCGAAAGGGGTCCCACTTTTTCGTCCCTTTAAATCATGCTCTGGATACCAACGGTTCGATGTTCAGGCATCTTTTCACATTAATTATGTAACTGTTTCTATGACACAAAAAGTATACACGCGGAGTCACTGTACGATTATACCGTAATGAAACATACATTTCCCGCGATCACCGTCAAAACTTTTACTATTAAACGGAAACTTCGCAGTGTATATGATGGGGGTAGGGCGGGAGAGGGGAACGAGATGGGGATGCTACAAGGAGTGCCCACTCCTTGTCCCTTTAAAACATGTAAGCGTGTAAGTTTGTAAATATATATATATATATAGGCGGTTCTTGGACTGGTGCATTGGGTAGGCAGAATATTATATATACGACTATATATATATATATATATATATATATATATTATATATATATATATATATATATATATATATATATATATATATATATATAGGGCTATTCAAAATGATTCACCTGATTTCAAATGAGAATATTTTTTAATGTTACAAATACAGAGTGATTTGTGATACATCAACCAAAAGAAAAACTGTCTAAATTTTGTCCTTCACCTCATAAATGCTCTATGTGACTTCCCCTAGTTACACGAGCAACGTCGACACGATAGTCGAATTCCTCCCATACTCGCTCCAGCATGTCCGTTGTCATTGACTCTACGGCAGTAACAATGCGAGTTCGGAGCTCATCCAAAGATGTGGGCAACGGTGGCACGTACACAGTATCCTTAACGTACTCCCAAAGGAAGAAGTCGCACGGTGTAAGATCCGGCGACCTAGGGGGCTCGAAAACTGCAACACACAAAACGCCTTCTGCTGTGCGGACGCCATTTTCACACTGACTGTTTGTTGCTAGGCTAGGCCACGGCGTGACTTTGGAGCCCTCTCGCGGTGATCTTGTAAAACTCGGAGATTTCCTCTTTCATGTGGTGTATGCCCAGTTGATGCACGGTTGATAGGTACGGAAGTATTCTCAGTTGAAATCGGATGAATCATTTTAAATAGCCCTGTATATATATTATATTATAATTTCAATAAAGGTATATAATTATAACTATATATGTATATAAGGGTACTTACCGCAGTTGAGATTCCAATGCATTTCAATAACTAAAGACTAAATAACTAAAAACTAACTAAAGTCTAAGTGATTTGTATATTCGTGCCCCCCCCCCCCCCCCCAAATCCCTTTTGACGTCATACACCATTCGCCTATCAATCTTTTTCCTTTAATCCCCCCCAAATAGTAGTTTCTCATATTTCTTCATATGGGATAGCTTGATAATTATAATGAGCGTAAGCGTGCAAAATGTATCGTTTAGTCGGAAAGTCCGCGCGCTGACTATATGTACATTTACTTCATATAAAAAATGGCATATATCAAATCCGCTACACTAGTTGAATTTATATTATACATTTAAGGCAGGCAGGGCGTTTTAGGTTGTAATAGCTAATATGAAAAAAAGAAATCGTATGATATTGGATTAAGAGGGCGCGATCGACAGATTTTGTCGAATTGCGCTAATTTATATTGATATATTTATGCTTCTAAAGTTTGACAAAATAAATGGTCAGGCAAAGCCTATAGAAACGCCTCTCTCTCTCTCTCTCTCTCTCTCTCTCTCTAAATGTACCGGGTGTCCCAAAAGTCAGTTTACCGAGGAAAATGTTCTCCTAAGGTGAGTTTACTACAAAAAAAAAAAAACTTGTTTCATAAATATATTTACAAAACAAGAAAACAAAAAAAAATTTCTGAAACATATTTACAGAACATAAAAATAGTTCTGGTTACAATAACTGTTCAAAATGTTGTTCATGTTGTTCGATGCACATCTTGTATCTGTCAACGGTTGACCGGCAAATTGCTTTATATAGTTCCTTATCATTGCTTAAGAGTTGGAATTCTTCACAAATGTAGTCTTTAAGGTCCTGAAGACGTGCTGGCTTTTTGCTGTAAAAAAAATTGCCATAATGTTTAGAAAAAACATTTTCCTCGGTAAACTGACTTTTGGGACACCTTGTATATATATATATATACACACAGGGTGTCCCAAAAGTCCCTATCTATTTTGTTGAAATAGGCTGAATTTCAAATGAATGTTTTAATGACATGATTGCATGCACCTTTCTAGACAAATACATGCATTAGATTTCTATTTTAATTATTTTTAAATTTTTAATTAATTTTTTGAGATCTATATCACTGGTGATGGATGTGCATGAACGCGTTATGATAGTAACATGTCGCATCAGAGGAATGAAATGTGAAATTAGAGACCGATTCTCAAGAAGGTTTCATAAGCCTGGACCGACAGAAAAAGCAATTCGTGAATTGGTGAACAAATTCAAAAGGACTGGATCTGTGCATGATGAAGGAAGAAGTGGACGCCAAAGAACAGTACAACAAAACATTGAATCTGTTCGCATAATGTTCGAAGACGATCAAAGAATGTCAGTTCGCCAAGCATCCCACAGGTTGACCATATACCCAAAACAACTGTTCACAGAATCTTGCGTTCGACGCTGAAGAAGAAGTGTTATCACATTCAGCTGTTACACAGCTTACACGAGGAAGATTTTCCAAAAAGAGCAGCAATGTGTGCGGAACTGGTCGAACAAATCCAAAATAACAATTTAATGGACCACATTTTGTTTAGCGTTGAGGCGACTTTTCACACCTGTGGTAAAATCAATCGACATAATTGTCGCATCTGGGCTAATGAAAAGCCAACTGAGTTCACTGAATGGGAAAGAAACTCACCTAAAGTCAACGTGTGGCTTGGAATGACGAAGTCTAAGATTTACAGGCCCTTTTTCTTTGCAGAGGCTACAGTGACAGGGCCTGTTTACTTTGATATGCTTCAAAATTTTCTAGAACCTCAACTTCTTGAAGATGGCATTCTCGACAATGTAGTCTTTCAGCAGGATGGGGCACCATGTCATTATGCCAGAATTGTTCAGACATACCTAAACGAGCGTTTTCCAAATCGTTGGATTGGACGTGGGGGAAATAGGCCCTGGGCAGCGCGATCTCCGGATTTGACCCCATTGGATTTCTTTGCTTGGGGGTTTCATTAAATCAGAGGTCTATCGCAGAAATATTCGAGATTTACCAGATCTGCGAGATCGTATTAGGCAAGCAGTTGAGAAAATAACCCCTGAAATGCTCGGAAATATGTTCCGCATTGCAGCTGACCGCTTTGAGATTTGCAGAGATACAGATGGAGCACGTGTGGAAACTACTAATTAAAGATTTTAATGGTGTAATACTTGTAATTTGTATAGAAATACATCTGTATTCAGGTCAGTGTGACATTTATTTGAAATTCAGCCTATTTCAACAAAATAGATAGGGACTATATATATATATATATATATATGTGTGTGTGTATGCTTTCTATTTCGTATGCAATCTTCTTTTTGATTTGCTGGTAAAAATATTGTAAAATTCGCTGTTGTAAATCGAAAACATCTTCACCCTCTTTTCGACAATATTTAAACTGATAATTATTATCCGATGATTGTGTTTACGAACACCATTTTGATTTTATCTGCCAACCAGCATTTTTGCTGCTCTTCTGTTTGGCTAAAAAATTCCAAATGGATCGATGAAGGAGCGCTAAAGATGAGAGAGGAGGTGTCATTAAAATGTTTAAGGAAACAAGATTCACACGAAATTACGAGATGTGCGCTTATAATTATTGTACCAACGGATGAGCGACGTTTTATCTTATTACTGATACTAATACCGCTATTACTGATAATATTATTGATTCTAATAATAATAATATTAGTGGAATTATTGTAGAAATATTATTATTTTTAAACTTTTTTTTTAATATGTAGTCGGAGGTTTTCATTTATTAATCCCCCTCGTAAATGTTACGCAGCGCCATCTATCGATAAGACCGTAATCTTAGTGGCGCGGATTTGATACTTTCGCACGCAACTTTTAACGATCCAAGTAATAAAGGGTTCGTTATATTGACCGTATTCTCGTTGGCTCCATTTTTGGTATAACTTCTTGGTAAATAGTGTCATAAAGAGAGCCAGTAATTTCCTGGTGCGGTCCCCATTTTGGAAATTAATTTTGTAAGGAACCTTTCTTTAACCTATTTTCACGTGTAAAGGGAATCAAACGGTTTAAAAATTTCATGTTACACGGAACTTCGCTGCTTTACCGAAGCACCTTTCCCTTAATAATAGATGATAATGATGATGATGATGATGATGATGATAAACCTTTCCATTGTTTCCGCCTGAATTGTTCATTTTGACGAGAGGTCAATCTTGTTGCCCTACTTTATTTACACCCATAGCTTAACGTGGAATCCGAATCACCCATGACCTCACCCGAACTCAAACTCACGACTTCCTTATTAGCAGCCCAGCGTCTTAATCACTTGGCTATCCAGGGTACCCATTTACGTGATTCGAACTCAGCGATCCTCATTACTTAACCACCGAGGAACTACTTAAAATTATTATTTGAGTACCTCCTATATCAAAATAATAAATTAAAAAAATTAATAAATTTAGAATTTAATTGGGTGTAAGTAGGTTTTTTAATAACAATTGTATAATTTTTGAGTTTGTCCATTTGTCCATTTCCAATGTTTCAATTAACTAATTGATGTTTTATGAAATTTACGAATTTAATTACTAATTTTTAAATGGGAAAATGGCCAGAAAATGGTTTGAAGTCTCTAGAACGTGCGCATTAAATTTGGGGGGGGGGGGGGGGGGGGCGTCACTTTGGAAAATTATTCTTTGAATTGTTGTTTTAATTAATTACTTAATTTGAACAAAATATATTTTAATGCAAAAATAGTAGTTTAATCATAAGATATATATATATATATATATATACATATATAAAACCTTTGGTTAGCTTCCGCCCGAATTGTTCATTCACTCCACCTTAGATCTACAGTTTAACGTGGAATCCGAACCACGCCCCATCAGCAGCCCAGCGTCTTAATCACTAGGCCACCTAGGGTACCCATTTATCTAACAACCACTTTCTTTATTGTGTGGAAGGATGAACAGCTGGGTTTTGCTGCGCGCCGGCTGCCGTCGGGTCTCGAACCCGGGGCCGATGGATTCGTAGTCAGCGACGCTAACCACTACATCACCGAGGCGCATACTATATATATATATATATATATATATATATATATATATGGTGTCCCATAAGTCCGGTCTGATAGGACCGCATATATATATATATATATATATATATATATATATATATTATATAATACAGGGCGTCCCAAAAAAATGTATACACACTTTAACAGCTGATAGCTCAATTGATGTTTTTTCTTTCCAAGTTAAACCCATTAGAATTAATAATGGCAGTCAGACTAAGCTTTGAACAAAGGAAATTCATTCTAAAATGCTACTGGAAGTGTGAAAACGCAGTTGAAGTGCAAAGACAGTTTAGGAGGGAGTTTCAAACAGATCCACCAACGCGACTTACCATCACTCGAATTAGAGATAAGTTTGAAGCCGATGGAACTGTTCAGAATGTCCACAAGAAGCGTTCCGGAAGACCAAGGACATCGACAAGCCCCACAAAGCAAGAAAGAGTACTGGAAACGTATCACCAAAGTCCAAGAAAATCTGTGCGGCAAGTGAGTCGTGAGGTAGGAATTTCAGAATCGTCTGTCCAACGCATTTTGAAGCGCTGTCAATGGAAAAGTTACATTCCAAGATTAGTCCATGTTATTAATGAAGATGATCCGGACAGAAGAGTGGAGTATTGCGAGTGGTACTTGGCACGATGTGGATGTGGATTGGACGAAGGGGTTTCGTAGAATACCCTCCGCGTTCACCAGACCTCACACCACTAGACTTTTTTTATGGGGATACTTAAAAGACAAAGTCTACGCTATAAAACCTGCAACAGTCGCTGAATTGAGAGCAGCCATTGAACGAGAATGCACACAAATACCAAACGAAATGTTTCGTGATGTTTGCGATTCCATTGCTTCGCGTTATCAGCAGTGCCTGGACCAGAACGGACGTCAGTTTGAAAACAGGCGTTGACAAAACAATTAAATAATGTCTGTAGATTCTATTACATTTTGAAAATGAAATGTATTTTAATAAGCACTGCCTTTATAATTATTTAAAGTGTGTATACATTTTTTTGGGACGCCCTGTATATATATATATATATATAATATATATATATATATATATATATATATATATATACAGGGGTTGGGCAAAATAATATGAACACCTTGATAAATGGCGGTTTTTATTCTTAATATGGAGTTGGTCCTCCTTTAGCGGCAATAACAGCTGCAATGCGTCGGGAATTGATTCATACAGCTTTTGGACAGTGGCTAGAGGAATCCTGAGCCATTCTTCGAGCAAACCCTGCTCCAGTTCCTCCAAAGACGCCGGCGGTGGGAATCGGCTTCTGACCTGCTGCTCCAACTGACACCACAGATGCTCGATAATGTTAAGATCCGGGGATTGTGGAGGCCAATCCAAGCGTTCTACTTCACTAACATGCTCTTCAAACCAGTTTTTAACGACCCCAGCGGTGTGGATTGGTGCATTATCATCCTGGAAGACGGCGCCGCCATTGGGAAACAGCGTTTGGACCATGGGATGGACCTGGTCAGCCAATATTGACAGATAGACCTGGGCGTTAACCCTACCATGCAGTACTACAGCTGGGCCAAGAGTATTCCACGATATTGCTGCCCAAACCATCACAGATCCGCCTCCATGCTTAACGGTTGGGGTCAGGCAGTCGGGGTCATAAGCATCTTTAGGCTGTCTCCAGACGTAAATTCGACCGGAACATGGAAATAGCGTAAAGGAGGATTCGTCGGAGTAGACTACATTCTTCCACCGGTCCATTGACCAATTCTTATGGTCATTACACCATTTTCTGCGCCGCTCAATGTTGATGCGAAAGGAAGGGTTTGGCAATTGCAGCCCTCCTATGGTATCCAGCTCCATGGAGCTCGCGATGTACAGTTCTGGTCGATACCGGGCTTGCAAGATGCTGGTTAAGCTCTGCAGTCACTTTTGGAGCTGTGGTCTTATGGTTCTTTGTCACAATGCGCTTTAGCACCCGGCGGTCTCGATCACACAGCTTCTTCTTGCGTCCACTATTGCATTTGTCGGTGCTTGTCTTTCCATGGTTTTGGTATGCAGACATGACCATAGAGACAGTTCCTCTGGATACATTGAACATCTGAGCGGTTTTCGTCACCGATGCACCAGCCATCCGCGCTCCGACAATTTGCCCTCTTTGGAAGTCTGACAGGTCTTTCATAACTGCTAATTCATAATTCACTCAGATCTGTAAAAACAACGTGAGGGTTATAACATGACGTGTACACTCTCTGTTACGCATTTAAATAGGTTTGCCAGTCATTTGACCGTTTACTTTGTGTCTGAGCAGTCCGTAAAGATAACCGGTGAAATCGGCGGGTGTTCATATTATTTTGTCTAACCCCTGTGTATATATATATATATATATATATATATATATATATATATATATATATATACAGGGTGTCCCATAAGTCCGGTCTGATAGGAAAATTTATTTTAAATTAAATTTACAAAAGTAATACACTAGAACTAAAGCAAATGTTCGAATTGGAGGTCTTTTCCTGAGGAGTGTAACTTACTTCCATATTAGCCATTGCAACAAAAAAAAAGGGTCCCAAAACAAGACATCAATTTGAACATTTGTTTTAGTTTTAATATATTAATTTTGTAAATTTAATTTAAAATAAATTTTCCTATGCGACCGGACTTATGGGGACACCCTGAAGAAATTCATGTCATTTTGCAATCATATTTAAGTCATGGTTTGTGTCATATTCACGTTATTATTGATATTTTCAGGGTGTCGTGACATGACGCCACAAATATATGATGTATATTTTTAGGCGGCAGCTCGACGCCATGCTGTCCGTCATTGTTTAGGGTATTAACATATATATATATATATATATATAATGTGAAACAAAATTGCCCCACCTGGATTCGAACCCGGAACCTTCTGACTAGGAGTCGCGAGCGTTGTCATCATGCTACGACGTTATTAAAGCTAGCTCAACCTACCGTATATTCAAACGACCAAGGAAACACAATACTTTCGCGTCCAACGGTGTTTTATGATAACCCTACACACTCGAGGTAATGACAGGATTTAATTCAAATATCTGTGGTATGGCACTGGGGTCCCATAGATGGAATAACACGCATGAGCAAGTGTTTTTTGTTGTGTTAAACTTCATCACGTATTAGTGTGATTGTATCGCTCGCAACTCCCACTTAGTGGGTGCTGGGTTCGAATCCTGGTGAGGGCATTTTTGTTTCATAGAAAAACCACGCGTGCTTAAGCGTGCTATTCCATATATATATGAACTATGTTTTTCAATGCAAATATATATATATATATATATACACATATACACACACGAGTATTTGCATTGAAATACATAGTTCCTACGTTTCCTCACTTTTGACTCACCCGGTGTGTATATATATATAATATATATATATATATATATATATATATAGGGTGTCCCATAAGTCCAGCATCATAGGAGAAATTCATATTTTTCTATTTCTACAAACCATAATTCATATTTTTCTTATGCTCGGGATGCCAATTTCCCGTCCACCATTCTGTTCAGTGACGAGGCTGTTTTTTATGGAAATGGTGAGGTAAATCGACAGAACACCCGCTACTGGTCTCAAAATAACCCTCGGGTGATGGTATGGTGTGGCATTTGGAAGGATCGCATCATAGGCCCCCTCTTTTTCGATAATATGTCACTGGAGGCACCTACCTACGTATGCTCAAGGAAGAAGCATTTCCCACTGTCTTGAACGAAGAAGGAAATTTCCCAGCATGGTTCCAGCAAGACGGCGCTCCTGCACATTACAGCACCTAAGTAAGGGAATACCTGTACCAACAATTCCCTGGTCATTCGATAGGACGTCGAGGGCCTGTGGAATGGCCAGCTAGAAGCCCGGATCTTACGCCACTAGATTTTTATCTCGGGGGCCACTTGAAAGCGCTGGTATACGCAGAGAAAATTAGGAGTGTTGAACATTTGCAGCAGCTCATTATTGGTGCATGTAACACCATTACTCCTGACATCATTCACCGTGTGCTTGCTGACTGGGTATCACGTCTGAATTTGTGTATTGAAACCAATGGTGGACATATTGAGCACGTTCTGTAAATAAAAGCTTTTGTTTTGCATTTTTTTTTATTTTTTCCTATGATGCCGGACTTATGGGACACCCTGTATATATATATATATATATATATAGTGGACCTAGTTTTAGCCGTTTAAGGTGATAATGATTTGATTGTATGTTAGTGATTAATTGATGCAGTGACTGATTGCTTATTAATGAAAGGCTATTTGAGTAGGTCCACCATACTATTGGAAGTGACAGTAATGGCAGCGAGGGTCACCAGCTTGGATTACACCCAAGCAAATTAATATTACGGTTATAAAAGACACCTTATAGTTTTGTATTTTATTATGAAAATAAAGCCGTTATTTATTCACTGATATAACAAAGAATTGACAGTAATTAATTGATAGTTTTATGTTATGCTTATGACATAGACTTAGTTAATAAGATGAAATGTTAATAGCTTAATTGACACGTAATAAGTAATGTACTCATTGATGGTATGTAAATGGCATGCAACATGGAACATTGAATGGGTCTAGTAAATGATATAAAGAATGCACGTGCGTTTGGTACATTGAATGGAAAACATGACACTCTGATTAAGTAGGCTAGATGATTGTATGGATGCACATAGAATAATTGATGCGGCCTAATAATGGATTGAAATGCTTGACAATAATTACACAAATAGCATTTATATATAAGACCATTATGTGATGTTAAGTGATTACGCCAAGAGAATATTTAGTTATCACATAAATATATGAATTGAACATAACGGATGATACGCGGAATTACGGTATTGAAATGACACTTGAATTGGATAATAGGTCTACTGCGTTCTTTCACGAGAGTCAGTTGGAACGCTTAATTACTCACTTTGGGAGTATAGCCTACCGTTCGGCGGTAGGCTAATGTGGGCTTCACAAGAGTACTTAGAATGTGATGTACTTAGCTTACCGGGACGATGAAACCGCTGTTGAAGGAGTGTTGAAAAGGAACCTATTACCGTAGGCTCGATGTGTCGTTGATCGTCCTCTGGAAGCTGGTCGCTCACGCGTTGGTCGTGTCACGGATTAGGCCAAGCGTAGGCCTGAGGTGCTGAATATATCTCGAGGAACGGTAGAGAAACTTGAAGGCTGACCTTGTAAACCGTAGGCCCGAAGTGATTCTGGTTGGGCTTCGAAGGATTGCTTCTGCAGGCGGTCTGTAGAAGGTCTTACTTGATGATAAATCGTAGGCCTTGAAGGAAGAGCAAGCCGCTCCTCCGGCAGGGAGCCGGAGGACGGTTGACGTGATGAGATCTGCTCGACGAGGTAGAAAGCGAGTGTCTGAGTGAGTGAGGATGAGTGTGAGTGGAAGCTCACTTTTATACATAGTTCCTGTGACGTAGGTCTTCGCGCCAAATCTTAAGACGCCTTCGCGCGTCCTTTTGCTAATAAGGGCTTGCGTTCGCGCCTTTTGGGAAGAAACACACTTTCATTGTTCTGAATCCGTGTCCACGTGTGTCTTCCAAGACTGTTTGATGATAGCGTGGAAGGAAAGGATTTGTCCGTCTACTTGTTGGTCTATTTCTTGTCGATCCGCTACATATATATATATAACGTGTGTGTGTGTGGTGTGTGTGTGTGTGCGTGCGCGTGTGCGGAGATAGACTGTACAAACTATAATCTTCAGCGTCTTCAGCCTCATTCTGTGAATCAGTTACATTTTAATAAGAGGTGCAACAAACGTTTTTACCGGTTTAGGGGTGGTGGTGTCCTGTAGTTTTGACAGATGACAGTGTATCAATTTCTGATAAGTTAAACTGGGAAAATAACCTGGAAACTCACCTGATTTAAATCCCTGCGAAAATGTGGGTGTAATTGTCAAACAAAGAGCTGAAGTAGCGCTTTGCGGTATTCAAAGAAGCTAAGACCGAAATTCAAATTGGTCAAAGAGGCTTTGCAAAACACCGAGACTGACAAAGATTCGTTTGGTGGACTCTCGCGTGCCTTTCAAAATCGTGCTGAAATTGGTGATGGAAACAAGACAAAAGAATATAAGTCGTTAGTGAGGTTTAGCAATTTTTTTGTATTAATCAAACTAGTGTTCGTCGCTTAATCCCCCAAAACTGGTAAAAAGAATTTTGTTACGCCTCCTTATAGGAATTTAACCAATTTATATATATATATATATATATACACAGTATATATATATATATAATATATATATCCCCCTCGATTAGGTACTCCGGCTTGCCGGGCCGAGGGGGCTCGCACACCTCGTGGGTTGTTGGGGTTTTCTCAACTCCTCGCGGGGTGTGGGCGAAGAGTTACCTAGTTGAGGTTTTTTTTTTTCCCCTTCCTTTTCTTTTTGCTCCCCTTTTTTTTCCGTATCTCCCGGAATTTCTCTTGTCTTGACTCGGTCTTGGACCTCTGTCAATTGTAGTATGCCCACCCCCCTCTGTTTGTATTTTGCAGTCTTGGGGTCATCGGGTGCACCCGCTGGGGGGCATCGCTCCGTGGCTGAGCCGTGCTCTGGGGACGGTTGGGCGCCCGGACCGCTGTTGCGTCTGGATTGGGTCTTTGCTAGGCCCTTAACGGACAAATCTCCGGAGAGCCAATCTGCTGTTTTTAAAACGACAGTCAGGTTGGGGTTCGGGCTACCCGGGACGTTGGGCCTGCGCCTTGAAGGATGCAGCGGCGGATTGGTGCATTGCCTTGGGTTCGAGGCTCTCTTTCTTGTAATGCTATTGTTTATGGGTACAATTTCAAAACTTTAATCCCCTCCTGTTGACTCTGGCCCGTCCTTGGATTTGGATAAGACTTCTACTTCTGGTCGTTCAGCGGCCTCTGCCTCCGCTAGATTGACCTTAAAGCCGTATGGCCCCCTCTCGTCCTCTGCGGCGTCTGGCTCTCGTGTCGGTTACCGTCACACATGGACCTGTCTCTGCTGTCAATTTCTGTCCGGTGGACAGGTTCCTTGTTCTCCGCCCTTCCGCTGGCTCCCTTCCGGGCAACTCGGAACGGGTGTTTCAGCGTCTTAAGACGGTGGGGTTCCCTGCCGTTATGATATCCGCCCTCTGAAGGATGGGTCTCTTCTTTTGAAGTCCCGTTCTTCGGGGGTGACTGAGTCCCTTCTACAGTTGCAGGATGTTCTGGGTTGCAGAGTTTCTGTGACTCCCCATCCGCAACTGAATAGCTGTCAGGGCACCATTTTCGCTTCCCGTCTGCTGTCAATCCCGGTTGGCGAGTTGCAGGAGGATCTTGCCCCCAGGGGGTAACGAAGGTCTTCCGCTTTTCGTCGCGCCGGGATGGTGCTCTTACCCCGTCCGCTCGTCTGCTCCTGACCTTTGACTCCCTTGTGCCTCCGGCCCAGGTGTTCTGGGGCGTGGGTGATCGCCGGTCGTGCGAGTTTTCGGTGCGGCCGTATGTGCCTGACCCGGTTCGCTGCTTTGGCTGCAACCGGTTCGGCCATGTTAGCTCTGCGTGCCGCCGTGAGGGTAAGCTATGTGTCCGCTGCGGTGGGCCTGCGCACCCTCCCCCATGCACGAAGCCCCCGCGGTGCTCGAACTGCTCGGGGCCCACCCTTCCTCCTCTCGGGACTGCCCCGTTTTCAAGTTTGAATTCGAGGTGCGGTCCTTAAGGACTACCGAATTCCTTAGTGCGCGGGAGGCGCGCGATAGGGTCCGTGACCGGGAGCCGCGGCGGGGGTTGTCCTATGCTGCGGCTCTTGGCTCCGGCGGGTCCTCGGGCCCCTCCCGTGCTACCCCGGCGCCTACCGGAGTGGTGCCCCCCTGGAAGTTCCGGGGGTTGGTGGTCCTCCTGGCGCCGCGGGACCTTCTTGTCCCCCTGCCTCACTTTCAGTCATCCCGTCTGATTCCCTGCCTACAAGTGCCCCTTCTCCCTCTCCGGCCTTGGGGTCTGGATCCTTGCCTACCCGTCTCTCGGGTGGGGAAGGTGATGCCCCGAAGGGGAGGAGGAAGCGTCACCGTGGTCGGAGTCCTCCAGACCCGTTCATGACCACTGCTCGCCCTGCTTCCCCTTCTTCACCGGAGGGGAAGCGGCGCGCCGCTCCTAATCCGCTCGGGACTCCCCCCCCTATACGGAGGGCTGGTGGGGCGTCACCTCCCGGTGCCCCAACTAGTGTCCGGGTGTCGGTTGAGGTACACCGCCCCATGACACCCTCGATTACTGACTCGGTTCCCACGGTGGACCCGGTCGAGAGGGGCCTGGCCCTTCTTCATGGAGTCTCTCTCCCTTCGGCTCCTGCTGAGAGTGGTCGGGTCTCTCTCCTGGATCTACCTTTCCCACCTGTGGTGGATCTTTCCCCCCCCCGTCAGCACTTGTCTGGTGTGACGAGCCCTCGAACATCTGGTTCTCCCTGCCCCACCTCTGGTGGGGAGTCGGGGGTTTCGGCTGGGCCCGTCTCGTCGTCTCTCTCCCCCCTCAGGGGAGCCCCCCTCTGAACTCCCTGTTCCACTTTCCCACTCTCGTTCTACTACGGGTGAGGCAGCTGCGGAGTCTGTGGCCTCCTGTAATCGGGATCCTCGTCTCCCGGGCTTGCCCCCTGTGGCCCCTACCCTCCCCGTCCGGGTGAGTCGGGGAAGCCGATTCCGTCCCTGGTTACGGACCGTTGAGTTTGCTGCTCAGCTTGGTCCGTGGCTATTTCTTTGCTTTCTCTGCTTCTTATAATGCCCCTTCCCCTTACAGTTCCATTTTACATTGGAACTGTAGGGGGCTTTTAGCTAACTGGGAGAACCTTGCCTCCCTGCTGGAGAGCGAGCGGCCTTCCTGCGTTTGTCTCCAGGAGACTATCCTGGCTGCGCGGGGGCTCCCTCGTCTCTCTGGCTATGTTGGTTTCCCTTGCACCCCGGATGAGCACACACGCCGGCGGGGTGCGGCGATTTATGTCCATCATTCGTTACCCTCGCGAGGTGTGCCTCTTCGTACTTGCAGGCTGTGGCTATGCGGCTCTTTTTAGATCGCCAGTACACTGCCTGCTCGATTTATATTCCTCCCCATGACCCTCCTCCTCCCCACGCGGTTCGCGAGTTGGTGTTGCAACTGCCTCGACCGTTTCTCCTCCTCGGGGACTTTAACAGTCGCGATCCGGCTTGGGGAGATGTCCGGTCGACTAATGTTGCGGGTGTGTTGCTCTCCTTAATGGAGGAACTTTCCTTCGCGTGCCTCAATTCCGGCGAACTTACCTATTTCCACGAACCCACGGGTTCATCTACCTGTATTGATCTCTCCTTGGTGTCCCTCGATGCCTTACTCGATTTTTCGTGGAAGGTGTTGGGGGACTCTTATGGCGGTGATCATTACCCAGTCTGTCTTGAGCCGGTCGGATCGCAGCCGGGTGTCTCGTCTCGACCGAGGTGGTGCCTGGAGAGGGCTGACTGGCCATCGTTCAGAGCTCGTTCCGTCATTGCCTGTTCGGGGTTGGACTTTGGCTCTGTGGATGAGAGCTTGGAGTTCTTCGAGCGGGTGGTGATGGGCGTCGCGGAGGACTGTATTCCTCGATCTTCCGGTAACCCGCGGACGCATAGCTTCCCGTGGTGGACTCCAGCATGTCACCAGGCGGTGTGTGAGAGGAAGAGGGCAACGCGCCGCTTCCACCGCACCCGGCGCACGGACCACTTGATTGAGATGCGGCGGGCGAAGGCTTTCGACCGTCAGACTCTCAAGTTGGCCCGTCGGGCCTCTTGGCGTGCTTTTGTGCCTGGCATTTCCTCGTCTACCCCTTCTGCTGCTGTGTGGCGGAAGGTACGTAGTATCGAGGGGAAGCCGGTGCCTGCTCGTCGCCCTGTCCTTCGGGACGGGAACGGCTTCCTTTCGGATCCTACTGCTGTGGCTGATCGGCTGGCCGGGGCTTTTGCCTTCAGCTGCGGATCGTCCTTTGTCGGATGTTACGTTCCCGCCCCCTGGGAACGAGCCCTATAACCGTCTCTTTACGATGCGGGAACTTCGGGCTGCCTTGGCAACCCGTAGTTCTTCCGCCCCTGGCCCTGATGACATTCCGTATGACTTTATTTGGAACCTGCACCCGATGGCCCTACACTTCTTGCTGGATCTTTTCAACCGGATGTGGGTTGAGGGGTCGTTCCCTTCCCGTTGGAGGGAGGCGATTGTGGTCCCGATACCTAAGCCGGGGAAGGATCCGGCGGAGGTGGCGGGCTATCGGCCTATTGCCTTGACGAGCTGCTTATGCAAGCTCCTTGGAAAGATGGTGGCCGTCCCACTTCCCTTTACACTGGAGTCGCTTGGGTAATACCCCCCGACCCAGTATGGCTTTCGTCGATTTCGGGGTACTCTAGACCCCCTTCTCCTCCTTGGTCATGATGTACAGGAGGCCTTTTCCCCCCGGAATCTTGTTCTGGCCTTTTTTTTTCGATGTCCAAAAGGCCTGTGACACGACCGTCGGGGAGTTGTCATGGACCGTTTGAAGTCTCTTGGTTTTGTGGGCTTTTTGCCCACATTTATTCGTAACTTCCTCTGCCGTCGCACTTTCCGCGTTCGTAATGGGGCGGCCCTATCTGACCTGTATGTTCAGGAGGAGGGGGTGCCTTAGGGGTGTGTCTTGAGCGTCTCCTGCTTCAATCTGGTCATGTCTGCGCTACCGGGGGCCCTCCCGCCGTCGGTGCGTTGTTCCATCTACGCCGACGATCTGGCTGTCTATGCCGCGGGGACGAGTCCCCCCCTCGTGGAGAAGCAAGTTCAACTCGCGCTCAGTCGGGTTGAACGCTGGGCGTCGTCGGTGTGTCTTACGCTGTCGTCCCCGAAGACTTCGTGTGTGGCCTTCCTTCCGTCGAGGAGAGAGGGATCCGGCGCCGTCCCGGCCTTTAATCTTACACTCGGGGGTCAGCCTCTGGCCCTCGTTCAATCAGTACGTTTCCTGGGCATGGTCTTCGATAGCCGTTTGAGCTGGGTTCCCCACCTTCGCAGGCTGCGCGAGACTACAAGACGTACCCTGGATTTGCTGGGACATTTGTCTCATACTACATGGGGCGGACACTCCTCCGTTTGTACGTGTCCCTGGTACAATCAAAATTAGACTATGGGAGTGTGGTGTGTGGCTCTGCCTCCCGTACGGCCTTCGGATACTGGACCCGGTCCTCTCTAGAAGACTGCGCATGTCATCTGGCGCCTTCCGCTCCTCTCCGGTTGATAGTCTGCAGGTTGAGTGCGACATCTCTCCCTTGGAGGATCGGATGTCGTTCCTCATTGCCAAGCACTGTCTCCGGATTCTTCGTCTTCCCAACTCTCCTCTGTTCCAGGTGGTTGAGACGGCGTTCTGCTGGGATTGGGGTTGGTATTTCACCGACACGGTGACCTCCCTCCTCGATGGTATGGGCGCTCCTCCTCCATCCGTCATACCGGTTTCTTTCGAGGGTGTTGCACCTTGGAGAGCACCCCTGTTACATGCTGTAGGACGTTGCGCCCCGTTCGCAGGGCCGATTCTGACTCTGCCTTGCTTCGGTCTCTGTTCCTTCAGCATACAGTGTGTCACTCTGCATGTGTTGCGGTCTTCACAGATGGCTCGAGGTCGTCGGTGGGCGTTGGGGCTGCGGCTGTTCCCCAGTCGTCTGACCTTGCTCTCCGATGTACCTGCCTCCCTGATGAGGCTTCCGTTTTCACGGCGGAGCTCTATGCCATTATGAGCGCTCTGGAGGTGGTGCGGAAGCATCTGGATGGGTCGTTTGTCATCTATTCGGATTCCCGCAGTGCCCTGGATGGCTTGGAGTGTTTCGACCCCGTCCACCCACTGGTCCGACGTATCCAGTTAATGTGCCATATCCTTGTCACTTCTGGTGGCAAGGTGGTGGTATTTTGCTGGGTCCCTGCACATGTTAACGTGGCTGGAAATGAGGCTACCGATCAAGCTGCCCGTTCCGCGTGCCGACTACAGGTTTCACCCGTGTCCCTCCCCTTTTTCAATTATATCCCTGGTTTTCGTAGGTTTTTGCGCTCCCGGTGGCAGAGTCGCTGGGATGGCGCTACAAATAAAAAACTCTGCAAGATTAAACCCAAATTGGGATGTTGGGCCCCTTCCTTCCATCGGTCGCGCCATAAGGAGGTGGCTCTGGCCCTCCTCCGTATTGGCCACACCCACCTGACCCATGACTATTTGATGGCCGGGGATCGGGTGCCCCGATGTCCCCATTGTAACGTTCCACTTACAGTTGTCCACCTCCTGGTGGAGTGTCCGCTTTACTCTGCGCTGCGCGCAGAGTATTTTCCCTTTTTGGTGAGCGTCGGGCCTTGTGATAGGCTTGGCGCTATTCTATCTGAAGGTCTCTACTTTTTGGTAACCGGGTTGTTCTCCTTCCTCCTTCGTTCCCGACTTCTTTACCGGCTGTGACTCCGCTATGATTTTTCTGTATCTGTTTTTTTTTCTCCCCCCCCCCGTCTATTGTTCATTTCCGTTAGCTGTTCCATAGTCTCCTTTTTGTGTTCGCTCTGCTAATGAGCGGTCATATTTTGAAACAAAAAAATATATATATATACTCTATATCAGACATGGGGTCAATTACTGGGTTTCTATTACAATTACTATTACTTTTGATTCCTTCTATTACTACTTTATTTTTCATCTATTACTATTACTTTTGTACGTGGAGTACTTCACTCATTTGAAAAGGATCTTTATGTCTATTTAAATGCAATTAGAAGCCGTGTGGTAACAAACAAACGCTCACTTTATTTCAGACACAACAAGTACAAACATTATACAAGAGGTCCATAGAAGATTAAGAGATATTTGTCTGGAGCACTGACTAAGTAGGCCAGTGAATCAATGTGTATAATGAACATACAAATACAATGATCCAACTATGAGGTGGTGTGCTAATTATCACTAACATAAGTAAAACTATCACCAGGAAGACTACACATGGATGAAAGGGTCAAGTTATTATCTTCATAGAAGGCTTTTAAGTGGTTGCTAAACAAAGAATTATCATTAAGCACATTAGCATTAAAGTCACCAATAATAGCTACACATGTCGTATCCAACTCATCAATGATACTGCTGACCTGCCCCAATTTAATGAGGTAATCATTTTCATTATCAACTGCCTGAAAAGGCATATAGATACACAGAATTACAAATTTTTTATTGTCTACACAAATCTCTATTCCAGTTAGCCAATTCAAACCAAGTTTTAATTCGCTAATATATTTCCCATACCCCAACCTCCATAGAATAGCTACCCCGCCAGGTGGGTGGCCTGCAACGAGACCATCTTGTTTATCTCTGGTAGTTTCCCCTATCCCATGAAAGTTACTGGACAGGCTATTCAGGTCCTTTAAGTCCTGTTTCTATAGCCATGTTTCCTGCAGACAGAATATCAGCATCCTCTAACAGCTTATCAATTATGATCCGCCTGTGTTTGCTGTTATTGCTTAAGCTTAGGCCTTTACAGTTATAAGAGATTACCTTGAATGTTATAATTAGGAAGATGCAGGAGTTCTGCCAGCCATCTCTACATGTTGAATTCCACTTATACCAGGCACAGCAGTTACAGCATTAGACCCAGCTGGGTTTTCCTCCACAGTACGACGCATGATGTCTCCATAATTACCCTGTTCAGCTCTTGCGAGAGGGGCTGCAGGTGTTTTTCTTCCCTTCTTCTCATAGAACCGCCGTAAATATATCGGTTCCGGCCATACTGCTGGATCCATAAATACCCCTGGATCATCACAGACTGCTGTAACTTGAAAGGAACTGTACGTAGTCCATCTGGAGTCAATTTTCCTACATGTAACCTGAAGGTTCACTTTATCTTCCACAAATGCCTGCAGCTCCTCGGCCATAAGATCAGGTCGACATCTCGAGACGAAAATGTTTGCGGTCTTCGTTGGTACAGCCATCATACGATCTGTTTTGGCAGCCCCTATGATACCCCGCCGTTCTCTGCCAGCCTTTGCCACAGGCTGACTCCCTCTGGCCGGTGCATGAGTGGGACCAGACCCCCTTGAGAGACCACCACCATTAGCTACTGCAGTGGTTGCAGTTCTCGGAGAGGTCGCTCGCTTCCGGCCCCTCCTCACCACCATTGTCAAAGATGCCTCCTTATCATGACCCCCGACTGCATTCCCAGCATTCCAATTCACCAAGGCCCCTTGGGGGATACCCTGTGTAAGATGGTACTGAGCTATACTTACTATGGAGGAAATCACTAGACACAGGACAAATTCCACTCCCCTTAAAAAACGCGAACATTGCCCCCCTATTTAAAGGTGGTAACAGAGCAATGCCCAAAAATTATCGGCCAGTGGCTCTCACCTCACACCTTATAAAGTGTTTTGAACGCATAATTAGAGGCAAAACTACCTATTACCTACAAGAAAAAGATTTATACAACCCAAATCAACATGGCTTCATGGCGGGTAGATCATGCCTGTCACAGCTACAAGACCACCAGGAGAAAAAATTAAGAACATTGTGTCGAGGACAAAACATTGATGGAATTTTACTGACTTTGCTAAAGCCTTCGATAAATGTGACCATGGAATCATAGCACACAAACCTAAGGATACAGGAATTACTGGAAAGCTAGGAAGGTGGATATTTAATTTCTTGACGCAAAGAGTGGTGGTAAACGGAGTTAAATCGGAAGTCTCGGAAGTCGTGAGCTCTGTCCCACAAGGGACAGTATTAGCTCCCTTGCTGTTTATAATAATGACTGCAGATATTGATGCAGATATTAAGGACAGTATTGTATCATGCTTCGCAGATGACACAAAGATATGTAAGGAAATATTGAACGAAGATGACATAAGAAAACTACAAAACGACATTGAAATATTATTCCAGTGGGCAGAAGACAACAATATGAAGTTCAACGAAGAAAAATTCCAACTTCTAAGATATGGTAATAACAAAAGAGCTACAGAAAAAAGGGTACAAAACTCCGCAAGCCAAACAGATAACACCAAATCCACAAGTCAGGGATCTTGGAGTAATAATGTCGTCGAATGCAGAATTCAGAGAGCACTATAGAATCAAAATCACAACGGCTAGAAAAATAATGGGAATCATCTGGAGGAGCTTCCGCAGCAGAAAAGCAAACATCATGCTCAAATTATGGAAGAGTCTAGTCCTACCAATAATTGAGTATTGCTCAGTACTCACAAGCCCACGCAGAAAAAGAGACATTGCGAGCAGTGAAGCTATACAAAGGACTTTTACGTCTAAGATAGAGGAAACGGAAGGTGAAGACTACTGGTCTCGACTACAATCCCTGGAACTCTACTCTCTTGAAAGAAGGCGCGAGCAGTACACAATAATATACATATGGAAAATACTTGAGGGCTCTGTCCCTAACCTCAGAAATGAAATAGAAACAAACTGGAATGAGAGAAGAAGCAGATTTTGTACGGTCCCAGCTGCGGTGGGACGAGGAGCCATGAAAACGAGGATGGAAAATACCCTCAGAATACGGGGCCCAAAGCTTTTCAATGTCCTTCCTAAAGAAGTGAGGAATCTCCAGCACACCGACCTGAATAACTTCAAGAAGAACCAGCTGGACAGATTCTCGTCGTGCAAAATCCCTGACCAGCCATGCGTGGCTGGCTACGAGGGCAGAAGGAGATCAGAGAGCAATTCCCTCCTTCACCAAGTCCCGCAAATGAGGCGGGATGCTGCAGAGGGGTCGACCGCAGGTCGATCCTGAACTGTCGTTTAAACTAAAAAAAAAAAATATATATATAATAGTGTCATCTACGTTTATTTAAACGTCTTAAAAATATAAATATGTTAATGTAAACATAAGATAGTAATATTATTCCAGAAGTAAATGTATGCGATACATAAAAAGTAAAGAGGGAGATTTGGTTGGGGCTAATGGATGACATAAAAATAGTCCACGAGTGTTAGAAAGATGAGTCAGGAGGGTCATAAGCTGGCACGGCACTCAGGCGAGTCGAACGCTACCCATTACGCTAATTCTTGGATTATATTTTACCAGTACTATCGCGAGTCGAACCCCCGACCTCATTGTCTTCACTTCTGTAGTTGTAAGTCATTTCAAAATCTGTGCCCGTAGCTCAGTGGGTAATGCCGTTATACCCTTTAAGCGAAGCGAAGATACTGAGGGTTGGGGTTCGATTCTCGATAAGGCTGATAAATAATAATCCAGAAATTAGCGCAGTAGTCCGCGTTCGTCTGACCTAAGCGCTGTACTAATTTTGACCATCCTCACTCATTAAGTCATTTCAAAATAAGGTTTGAACTGTATTTTGTAATGAAGTTATTTACAGTTAAAAAATTTAGTTAAAAAATGTACGGTTACAGAAATTTACAGTTAAAAATTTTAGTTAAAAAATTTACAGTTAAATATTGAAATAAATAATCAAAGATCCTATTTAAGATAATTATAATTTAATGTTAATGAATTGTTAACGAATTGTTAACGAAGAAAAGGAATTGAGATGTATTTGCAGTAAAGTCTTTAAATTAAATAAAGCTCTATTATAATGAATGTTATTTTCGTACAGTGGAGACCATTATGCTTCCATATCTATTTTTAGCACATTATTTCCCACAAATATTGCAACCTTGAAGCATTTTCGAATATATATTTTATACTGTAATATGTTTTAGATTCTTGTGAGTGTGTGGGTGTGGGTGTGACTGTAAACGTTCGGTTTGGTTTTATTTCTTTTAATTCAATCATGTTTGAAAACGCAAAATGGCGCTACGAATATGGGCAGTACCCTTTTGAAATAACACTTGGAGTGAACGCTTCAACGCTTTTGTATTTTATCTAGAACCGTTTTGCTTCTTACAAACCAACCCCGCTACGGTAGTCTAACTGGTGAAAGTGCCGGGCTGTTAATCTAAAAGTCTCGGACTTAAGTTTCGGTCCGGACTTCAGACTTCACCGATTAAGATGTCTCTCTGGGTATCCCTTGGCGGGGTAGCGGTTCGGAGGATCCCACGAAAGTCATACGACTTCGGATTTTACACGAAGTAGGTTATTATAAATACCATATAACCTTATTATTATTATAAACTGTACCAAAAGCCATAATAACCAGTTGTTACTCAGAAACTTCAATTTATAATAGTTTGCGTGCATTTTTAAGTTCTCTCAAAGTGCGTGCGAATATGCACTCAAATCTTGAAACTATGAATGCGTGAAATAAGTTTTGATGCATATCGACCCCACCCACATATAATGCTCTCTCTCTCTCTCTCTCTCTCTCTCTCTCTCTCTCTCTCTCTCTCTCTCTCTCCTCAAAGAAAAGATTAATTAGATTATATCACTCGACCACTTAATTAATTTAATTAACATATTTTCATCAGTTATTTTAATATGAAGCGATTTTATGGTTTTTTTGAAATGGACATTTCATTGTCCAGGAGGTGACTAGTTATCGCTGTTATTTCTGTTTGTCTGTCTCTCTCTCTATCTGTCTGTCTCTTTACGTGTGTTGTATTTTATATCTCTTCATTCATTTCCTCTCGAAAACATATATATATATATTTATATATATATATATAATGTAAAATAATGCACTGTCGCGACGAAGTATGAAGCAGTAAACCACTCTTCAGGAAGACATAAATTTTTATTTCTTAACACGAATACAGTTTCGGCTCCTCGCAAGCCCTTGTCAATTGGTAAGGGCTTGCGAGGAGCCGAAACTGTATTGCCGTTAAGAAATTAAAAATTTACGTCTTCCTGAAGTGGTTTCCTCCTTTATATATATATATATATATATATATATATATATATATATATTATATATATATATATATATATATATATATATATATATATATAATGATAACCAACATGGGTTTCGGTCAGGCAGATCATGTCTATCACAACTAATGGAACACAACAACATTATTGATTCTTAATTTTCACTCCAAAGCTATAAACTGAGATGTTGCGTCCAGCATGGAAGTAATAGATTGGAAAACCATTTTCGAGGCCAAGACAACGGAAGAGATGCTAATGACTTTAGAGGAGAAAACGCTGGAAATTGTGGAAAGACATGTCCCAAAAATACAACAAAGGAAAGAGAAGCAGGTTCGAGAGACAAAAGAGGTCATTGTTCCGAAAGAGAAAAAGAGTTACTGCAAAATTAAGTAACTGTAAAGATGATAACATCAGAAAACTATTAAATGATAAACTGCAGAGTATCGATGACGTCGTACAGGAACTAATTGAGAAGCATACAGATAACGAAGACGACGACGCTATAGAAGCGATAAAGATTTACTCAAAGTACTTCTATAATTTTCCAAAAAAGAAGTCGAAAAACCATGCTACTATCGGACCTCTGAAAAACGAGAACAGTGCTTTATCTGATGATCTAACAGAAGTATCTGAAATATTAAGAGCTCAGTACGAATCATCTTTCAGTATCCCAAAAACTGACAAATTGATATGCGACAGAAACGCGTTCTTTCAAAAAGAACTACAAGGGGAAAATATAACGGACTTCGACTTTACGACGGATGATATTACACAAGCCATAGGGAAACTAAAAACATACACAGCGGCAGGACCGGATAAATGGAATGCCACACTGATCAAAAACTGCAAGAATGCTCCTGAAGAGCGCGAACATAGTCCCAATATAGAGTATAAAGAAAGTCGATCCGAGGCCAAAAACTATACTATAGGCTAGTGTCTCTTACATCTCATCTCACTAAAATATTTGAAAGAATAGTTAGACAGAAAATCTGACTTTTCGGAAACTCAGAAAAAATTCACTGATAACCAACATGGGTTTCGGTCAAGCAGATCATGCCTATCACAACTAATGGAACACTACAACAACATTATTGATGTACTTGAAAGTAATGAAAACTATGATGTAATATACACAGACTTTGCCAAAGCGTTCGACAAGTGTGACCATGGAATCATAATACATTAACTGAAATATATGGGAATAACGAGAAAAGTAGGGAAATGGATATATAATTTCCTTAGTGAGCGGCGGCAAGTCGTTACAGTATCTTCATCAGAATCAGAGGTCCTCAGCTCAGTACCACAAGGAACAGTATTAGCTCCACTACTCTTCATAGTCATGCTAACTGACATAGATGAGGACGTTACCGGAGACAGCGCAGTAACATCCTTTGCCGATGACACAAAGATCAGTAGAAAAATATGAAACCCAGAAGATACAGGATTTCTACAAACCGACATGAACAGAATCTGCAAGTGGATGGAAGACAACAATATGAAGTTTAACACCGAGAAATTTCAGCTGTTACGGTACGGAAATAGAGAAGACCTAAAATCCATGGAATATTATACCCCAAATGGAAAGGAAATTCAGAGAAATTCTAGAGCAAAAGATTTAGGGGTTGTAATGACCGATGATGCAAAATTTGAAACAAAATAAGATAGCAGTAAACAGAGCAAAGAATAACTGGGCAGATACTGAGAACCTTTAAACAAAGGGACAGGAACATAATGATTCCTCTACTGAAAACACTGATCATACCCAAATTGGAATATTGCTCAGTCCTAACATGCCCATATAAAAAAGAAGATAATAGACAGCTGGAAGGGATTCAGAGAAGCTTCACAGCCAAGATCAATGGGTGCAAAGAACTAAATTACTGGGAAAGGTTACGCGAACTAAACCTATATTCACTGGAAAGGAGAAGAGAGAGATACACCATTATTTACACTTGGAAAATAATGGAGATACTAGTCGCTAATCTTACTCTGAACCCTGTAACTCCCCAAACAACGGTGAAAAGTAGAAAAGGAAGACTGTGTCGTGTTTCCAAATTAAAGGCGAGACAGGGAACATCCTTAACCCTGAAAGAAAATAGTTTTGTTGTGAAAGGACCAAAACTGTTTAATCAGCTGCCCAAAGACCTAAGGAACACGAATGGTGTTGCAGTGGACATTTTGAAAAGAAGATTAGACGCCTGGCTCTGAACAATCCCCGATGAGCCCGGCGTACCTGGCTATGTGAGGTGGACTGTACAAGAAACTAACTCACTACTTCACCAGGCCAACTCGAGAGGAGGGGCGACAAGCTTGACCTTCGTGAAATGAGGAATCATCGCACGGAACCTTTGAAAGGTTTATAATCATATAACGTCGTTAGATGAGAATGCACCTTAAACCTTTGAGGGTATCCGTGATTTGAACTAAATCGGAAAGGTTGGTAGCATCTGTATGTTGATATTATGATTGGCTCAGTTTGTTATTTGAAACTGTAACCAACCGTCTGTGTTAATTACTGTGAAAGTTTCAAAGGAACCGGTGCTGGTTAAGTGTGCGGTCTACCTACGATTCGGCGGTCTACCTATTAATTATAGCTTCTTATCTTGTTTACTAATTGTTTGTTTACATCCCATTGTCAATCGCCCTTGACGATTGGTTAGGTTTAGTCATGATATTTTCGTTAGTTTTGACGAAAATATCATGATTAAACCTAACCAATCGTAGGTAGACCGCACACTTACCAGCACCAAGGAATCTTTGTCCTTTAACCAATTTTGAGATTCATTTACAATAAAGGGATCTTTTCCGTTTGACTGCCGCCATTGAAACATAATTAAACTCCATTCTTCTTTAGTTAGCTTTATAAGGCTAACTAACAAAAATATCACGACCTAACCTAACCAATCGTCAAGGTCGTACAGTTGACCTAACGATTGGTTAGGTTAGGTCGTGATATTTTCGTTAGTTAGCCTTATAAGGCTAAGTAAAGAAGGCTGGGGGCACTCACCTCTTATGTTTCAATGGCGGCAGTCAAACGGAAAAGATCCCCATAATAATTATGTGAAATCAATCTATATTACGCTATGATTATATTGTAATTTTAATATCCTATTGATTATTATCAAAGATAAGTTTAAATGTTGTGATAACTTAATTAAAAGGTTCAATATAGGTTATAACCATTGACCAAGCGTTGTTTCATGGTATTTGAGCCTGTATTTTGAAGCCTGTTTTAGTGGAGGTAAGTTTTCTGATATTCATGAAAATTGTTGTAGGTATTAATAGGTGAGGCGATTCTTTCTATATTCATTTTAGTGTTACGATTTATGGATAGGTTTGAATTTGTGGGGTTACGTAGTTCTAAATTCCACCATATACTTATGGTGTGATAGTATTTATAATTTCTATGAATGTTGCGAAATTACAGGTCCTCTAGTTTACTGTATGTTTAAGATAGATATACAGTATATATCATACTTTATGTTCAGTTAATTTAGCAACAGTTTTTAGTTTTGTTCGTATATTTATTGTATTACAGTATACATAATTTTATAAGATTCTTCCACGGAACCCGCTTTTGTACTTGTTCATCGTATTCAAAGGGTTTGAAAAGGAGCCTATATTTGCCTAGTACGTTTTGGACTGATACAGCCTCTTCGATCGTACAGGTTACAGTTGCTTTAGTCTTTCGCTCCTTCTTTTAGTTTCAGGCGCACTCTCTCGAATTTAATGTACAGAGTGGCCACAAAGTCCCTTTGCAGTGAAATTACAGCATATATGTATGTTGCCCTGGTTTTCATGCAAAGGGACTTTGTGGCCACCCTGTACATTATTATATTAAAATATATTCATACTGTAAACATTTCTTTAAGATTAGTGTAACAGTTGTACTGATTCTGGTTGTGCTCGTGTGTTGAGGTATTGCCAGTGTAGTATGTATTACAGTTCTACAAAGTTACTACAAATTGTGGGGTTACTGTACAGTATAGTATGTTGCGGATCACCTGAAGATCCATCACCCCCGCCTTTTTTTAGTTAGCTTTATAAGGCTAACTAACGAAAATATCACGATCTAATCTAACCAATCGTCAAGGGCGTACAGTTGACCTAACGATTGGTTCGGTTAAGTCGTGATAGTTTCGTTAATTAGCCTTATAAGCTAACTAAAAATGCTGGGTGAGGGTCTTCAGGTGATCCGTTTATGCTAATACTAAGTTTCGGAGGCACGAGATTTCGGTGATCCGCCCATTCTATACTTTGGGCCAGTCAGAGTGAATCGTCCATCTGGGTTAGGTTATACTAGATTAGGTGGTCGTTCTAGGTTGATTAGTTATTTCTTACGTCACTCACTTTCGGCCAGTCAAGGGTACAAAAAAGGTGGCCGCGAAACTTCATATTTATCTACGTTTGTATTTCTATTTATTCCAATTAGTTAAACTGTTGAATCACCTGAAGATCAGGGCCCCCAAGCCTACTTTAGTTAGCCTTATAAGGCTAACTAACGAAAATATCACGACTTAACCTAACCAATCGTTAGGTCAACTGTACGCCCTTGACGATTGATTAGGTTAAGTCGTGATATTTTCGTTAGTTAGCCTTATAAGGCTAACTAACGAGGCTGGGGCCCCTGATCTTCAGGTGATCCACACTGTTAACTTCTCTTGTCACATTTGCCTATAAAGTAAATGTGTTACAAGTAATTACTCGTAAATTCAGAGCAAAAACCCGAAGTTTACTGTAACTTCGTGCTTGGTATAATAGGTCATAGGTCTACTATATATATATATAATGTTAAGCACAGACCGTGCGTGGAACAAGGAACTCTTCTGGGAAATTACATCCACTATAGTTCGAATAAGTATAATAATGACAAATACTATAGTTTTTCTTTTTCATGATGGAAAGCCCAACGTGGTCACCGGGTTACTCGCAGAGAGGCCCCAAAATATAGCTTCCCTTACCAGCTATCTGCAACGTTTTGTTTTTGGCTAAAAACAATAATTACCCCTTTTTCTTTGATGTATTCTGAATGTAGTAGGCTAGGTGTAAGCTGTAAACCCTAGATCTGTCCCAAAGCTGGATCCTATCTGCTTTGCAGATAGCGGGTGAGGGAAGCTATATTTTGGGGCCTCTTTCGAGTAACCCGGTGCCCACGTTGGGTTTTCCATCATGAAAAAGAAAAACTAGTATTTGTCATTTATTATACTTATTCGAACTATAGTGGATGTAATTTCCCAGAAGAGTTCCTTGTTCCATGCACGGTCTGTGTTTAACATATAAGTTTCTCAGGGGACCATTCTGAATTTGTGTGCACACACACACACACACACACACACCACTTATTTATTTATTTATTTTAGGACCCTGCGAAGCTTCGAGATTCGATTTGATATTTTCGAATCTCCATTAAGTCCGGTAAACAACGTCAGTGATGTTTTGAAGAACACTTTCGTAAATAAACGCTTTTCTTTTTACTTAGATTATAATTCAGTCTATATCAGTGATTCCCAACGTGGGGCGCACGCCCCACAGGGGGGCAATTTGAATATTTTGGGGGACAATTTGAAAATGCTACAATAAAATGAAATTTATACATAATAATAAAATTATAAATAATGAAATTTATACATAATAATAAAATGAAATTTATACATAATAATTCAACTCGTTTGGCGAGAGAGCTACTGTTACCATTCCCATCTTCATATTTGGTGGAATGTGGTTTTAGTGCTGTAAGTGACTTACTACAGAAAAAAAGAAACCGACTGGATATCACAAAACGAGGAGACTTAAGCCTGAAGCTAACTAAGTTAGTGCCTGAAATCAAACCATTTGTAGTAAACATCAAGCTCCAGGATCTCACTAACTTGAGATTATCAAACTTTGAATTTGCTGTATTTTTACCTAATATTGTGAATTTAAAGTGGTATTATTGATTAAATTACTTTTTTGTGAATTTAAAATTGCAACTTTTCAACTGAGAAGTTTTATTTCAAGGAAATAATATAGTTAGCTTCAATCTCAAGTTTCTTGACTCATATTTAATGTAACTCATATTGAATGTACTCATATTATTGAAATTTAAAATTATAACTTTTCAACTGAGAAATTTTATTTCAAGGTAATAATTTAGTTAGCTTCAACCTCACGTTTATTTACTCATTTGAATGTACGGTAACTCATATTAAATGTACTCATATTATTGTAAATTTTAAATAATACCTTTTCAACACCAAATTTGTTTTTATATTAATGGGGGCATCAAATTTTTTGAGGTGTCGAGGTGGGGCATGGCGCAAAAAAGGTTGGGAACCACTGGTCTATATACTGAGACCAATCTCTCGTGCCATAACACTTTTATCATACTTTTAATACCATTGTTCCTCCTCATGATCAAATACTTAATACATTTTTTTTATAAAGATTTACTTTGTCTTTTGTTCTCAAGAAGATTTAATTAAGTTTATGCTTATTACTAATTGTGTGTAGAAAAACACTATTCTATATGTGTAAAGTTGATTTGATTCGAGTTTCGATTCGATTTGAATTGTTTGGGATGATTTAATTCAAGATTCAAGAAACTGGTCTCTGTTAAACTTAATATTTACCATATATAATATATTTTGCCCCACTTTTTTTTTTTTTTCTTTCCAAGTTTCCTTGTAAGTTCCAGAAATTTTGTACACGAGTAGTTATACCTTTTTACAAGTTTTTATTTTTCCACATAGTCTCCATCCTTTTCTACGGCTTCCCTCCACCTCGAAACAAGAGCCTTTATTCCTTGCTGGTAAAAGTCCGCTAGGTTCCGCTGGAGCCACCTCTTAACCTCCTCAACAACCTCCTCAACAACCTCATCGTCACTGAAACTTTCTTCCACGAATAGCATCCTTCATTGGCCCAAACAATGGAAGTCTGAAGGTGCCAGATCCTGGCTGTATGGAGGGTGTGGTAACACAGTCAAGCGCATTTTTGTGATGGCCTCTCTTGTTTGAAAATTGTTGCGTGGTGTTGCGTTATCGTGCAAAAAGAAGGACGTCTTCCAGTTTTCTCTGCGATCGAACTCGCTTTATATGTCTTTGGGAGTCTCTGTAGGGTAGCAATATATGCCTCTGAATTTATTGTTTGTCTTTTCTTCATGTCCACCAGAATCACCCTTTCATGTCCCAGAAGATGGTGGCCATAACCTTTCCTGCAGAAGAAGCCATTTTGAACTTTTTTTTTGCGTGGGGAGTCTGCGTGATGCTACTCCATGGATTGGCGTTTTGTTTCAAGTTCAAAGTTGTGTACCCAAGTCTCATCCCGTCACAATTCGTGAAAGAAATCATCCCCTTCTGTCTCGTATCGAACCAACGACTCGGAAGCAATTTCTTTTCTTTGGGCTTTGTGATCTTCAGTCAGTTCGCAAAGAACAAACCGTGAACACAGTTTTGAGTATCCCAGTTGCTGAATTATCGTATTCACACTTCCTTCACTAATTTCTAGTTCCACTGACAGCTTGTATGTGACACGCCGATTTAATGATGCTGTTAGCAAGTTGCACAGTGTGAGATGTGACAGCTGATGCCGGGCGACCGCTCCGTGGCTCATCATCGAGGCTGGCTCTCCCTCTCTCCGATGATCTCACAGGTTTAGACCAACGTCCAACTGTGCTTCGATCATCAACAGCATCTCCGTAAACGTTTTGTAGACGTTTGTGAATATTTCCAACTGTTTCCTTCTCTGCGGTTAAGAACTCGATAACAGCTCTCTGTTTACGACGCACATCACTGTGAGACGCCATTTTCGAAACTGCGATAACCATCGGTTTTACACAAGGGTGTTTAAAGCTGTTTTATACAAGGAGGGGAAGTTCAACTGGAAAAATCCGGTTATGTGAGGCGCAGAAAGTTCAAACTTACGGCCGAAAAGACATTTCAGCCCCATGGCCTATTATTTAGCTAAGAAAAAAGGGTGGGGCAAAATATATTGAGTGCCCTAGTACAATACATTATAATAAAAATTTAGATCGTATATGTTTTCTGTCGTTTATATTTTGGATTGAATATAGAAGTATGTTAATAACTTGGATCGTAGGACGTACAGTTGCCCGTATATGTAATGTGGCAACGCCGCAGTGTTAGTGAAGGTACCCCAACTGGGGGAAAGTGGAGGGGGGGACAACCGAGTCCAACAACATATAACACAGACATATATCTAAAGGACAGTTGAATGTGCAGTCATTGACATACAGGTAACTATAATGTAATGTCTGTGTTCGTAAAGATAAACAATTAATATGATCGTGAACAGCGTTGAACTCCATGTAGTTTACTAGTCTTATAAAGGGTGTCAGGAAATGATTGCCCCCCCCCCTGTACAGAAGAAACTGAAAGGAATAGAAAAAAACAGACAAAACCACGCGAAAGAGCGTTTAATTTTGAATAAAAAACACTTGTTTTAATATCGGGTGTTGCCCCCATTTGCAGCTCTGACGGCCATTAATCGACGGGGGTATGATCCCAGAAGTGTCTCAAAGAGATCGGTATCATGACTCATTTCTTCAAGGACTTCGTTGATCTTTGCAGTCATAATTTCTGTTGAATACCGATTCTGAATGGGTTGTTCCAGCATGAAGGACTCCACCCGATCCTTCATGATGGATCCGACATGTTCACAGACATTAAGATCGGGAGAATTGCCAGGCCATTCATTATTTCCGAAAAAATCAATGTTATTGTCCTTAAGCAGTTGTTGAGTCGCAAGTGCTTTCATACAGGGGGCTTTGTCGTGAAGAAAGGTTGCCTGTTCAACATCCAAAACACACTCGGGGTCTTTCAAAAACGGAATTACATGTTGGGCTAAAATTACATTTCGAAAATAAGGCCCATCCCAACTGGTTCCTCTTGGTTTGATAACCCAGATGAGCTTCCGAATAGAACATAATGAAAACACCCACACATGCTGGATTTTTTACTATTTCTCGATACTTCTGGTCGTTTGGGACTTCATCAGGAGTTGTTGCCCAAACCCGATCATTCTGAAAATTTGTTTTCTGGAGACATAAACGAAGAATTCATCGCTGACAACCAAGTGAAGGAAATCGTCTTCCGTCCATTCCTCAAGATAATCACAAAACCATAGCCGATCTTCAATATTAAGATCACTCTTCCGTGGCTTAGCTATTTCATGCCAAGCACTCAAGCCTTGGCGAACTCGAAATTGATGCACAAGTTGCCGATTGACTATCTTACCACGACGGATAAGTATCTCTTTCGCTACCTCAGAGCAGCTCTTCTTTCGGCGCCGTGATGCAGCAAGCACAATGTCTTTCGATTCTTGAGATAATTTTTCCGGTCTTCCTCCTCGAAATTCTGTTTCACAATCTTCAGGATTCTTATTCCAATTCCTTTTGACAAAGTCTTCTGATCTTTTTAATCTCTCAGCCACCCAGTGTCGAGTTATGAAAGTTGCACCAGCTTCCTTTGCTTCACGAAATGTGACAGCTCGAATGCGGTCAAGAACTCGCTTTTTCTCTGAATCGTTCAAAATAGATGATGCCATGGTTTCTGTGGGGGAAAAAAATGGTAAGAATTAAAATCACAGGAATAGAATATAATGGTTTTTATTCAGATTTTAACGCTCTTTCAAGTGGTCTCGCCGGTTTTTATCTATCTCTTCTAGTTTTTGCTCTACAGGCGGGGGGCAATCATTTCCTGACACCCCGTACAGTAATAAGGTTTCATTATGATTACTACAAATCTATATGAACAGCTGCTACAATAGAACTTTTTATATACTAGTAAATGAGAAATGTTCGCCTGCAGGAAATTTTCGCGTTTTTAGCATGAGCTATATATAGTTTACGCGAAAATATCCAGCAGGCGAAAATTTGACAATTTAAACTAATCTTTGGGAGATAAAAAAATAAAACTTAGATCATTAAAATACTTTATTTGAAAATTAAATTTAGTATATTGTAATAAAACATCGTAAAGTAAAAGCAGTAAAAACATTTTAAATTATACCGTGTTATTACTGTATAACAAGAATGTTATAAATGCCGTTCATTTCCCAACCCTCCCGAATGGTCTCCCTCATTTTGTGTATGTTATCCATGCAGAGACAATCCCTTTAGCATGAATAGGTTTCAGTGTGGAGAGCTTCAAAGCTATCTTACCGAGAGATTCATTTACGTTGGAAAACACTATTAATATAACAGGCATCAGCCACAAAACCGGTGGTGATATCCTGCTTCATGCAACCGTCACCTTACGGTTTCCACTGACACGCCCATATGTAGTCTCTCCTGAACGGCGACAGCGAGTAACCATGTCAACACCACGGTTTGGCCTATGAACGTCATTTCACAAACATTAGTATAATATTGTATGAATTTATAGGTATATATAAATATGTTTATGCTAGTATAACCGTGGATTATTCTTATGTGATTTTGATAATCAGTTAATTATTCAGATCAAAACTGTTAACAAGTTCTTCGTGTAACAATCGATAAGCCATTTCCCACTAACTTTCTCTGCCCCTGTACCTCGCTCTCTCTCACACTGTCTCAATCTTTTTCTCGCTCAATATCAGTATATATATATATAATCGTGTAGATTCGTAAGTTAGTAAAGGTTTAAAGCTGCACACGGACTCTACAAAAGCTTTATTAGTATTGTTACATAATTATTTAATATACGCGATACTGGTGGGTGGGGAAGGGGAATGAGGGAGTGTGGAGAATGGTTGTGTAATGTCTCTTTTTGGTTCAAATTCACTAGTATATAAAAAGTTGTATTGTGGTAGCTGTTCATATAGACTTGCAGTAATCATAAGGGAACCTTATTACTGTATAAGACTAGTAAACTACATGGAGTTCAACGCCGTTCACGATCATATTAATCGTTTATCTTTAAGAACACAGACATTACATTATAATTTGGGGCCGTTCAAAAATTACGTAACGCTATTTTTGCGAAAACCTGACACCCAAGATCCCCCAGGAACGTTCTGTAACGCTAGATCAGGCACCCCCTAAGCTGTTATGTAACACTTCCCCCCATCCCACTCGTTACGGAACGTTACAGTGGGGGGGGGGGGGTCAGGTTTTAGCAAAATTAACGTTACGTAATTTTTGAACGGCAACTTAACTGTATGTCAATGTTCTATGTTGTTGGATTCGGTTGTCCCCCTCCACCCCACCTTCCCCCAGTTGGGGTACCTTGACTATCGCTGCGGCGTTGTCACATGTACGGAGTCGCCTGTGAGGCGAGGAACATTACATATACAGGCAAATGTACATATATTTTTATGGACTGTATGAGTACTATGGAATTGAACTAAGAATGGTCCCCCAAGATCTTTTATGTTACACACAGCACAGACCGTGCATGGAACAATGAATTCTGGGAAAATTAAAACCATTAATTCGAATAAGTAATGGTAAATGACAAATACTATAGTTTTTCTTTTTCATGATGCTAGTCCGACGTGGGCAATGGGTAACTACTGTATTCAGAACCTCAATATACGCAAGAAACTCGTTGTATTCACGTCGGATTGAATACATCAAAGAAAAAGGGGCAACTATTGTATTTTCAGCCAAAAACCAAAACTTAAACCTCAGCTGGCAGAATTGAGCGTTCACTTTTTAAAGCACTTAACATGTCCGTTTCATGATGGAATTGAACTCAGAATGGTCCCCCGAGATCTTTTATGTTACATATAGCCCCATGATGTTAGCCTCTGAGATCTTTTATGTAGTCGCTGACTACGAATCCATCGGTCCCGGGATCGAGACCCGGTGACGGCAGGCGGCGCGCAGCAAAACCCAACCGTTCATCCTTCCACACAATGAAGAAAGTGGTTGGTAGATAAATGGGTACCCTAGGTGGCCTAGTGGTTAAGACGCTGGGCTGCTGGTGGGGCGTGGTTCGGATTCCACGTTAAACTGTAGGTCTAACTAAGGTGGAGTGAAAAGCTTGACCTTCGTCAGAATGAACAATTGGGACTGAAGCTAACCAAAGGTTACCAAAGGTTACCAAAGGTTACCAAAGGTTACCAAAGGTAACATCATGAAAAAGAAAAACTAAGTATTTGTCATTTACCAATATTTATTCGAACTGTAGTAATTTAATTTTCCCAGAGAGTTCATTGTTCCATGCACGATCTGTGTGTAATATATATTATATATATATATATATATATATATATATATATATATAATTTATTTATTTATTTTTATTTATTTATTTATTTTTTATTCAGAACGTATATCAATACTCATTTATGTATAAATTTTAGCTAGCATAATTTTATAAATGTATTTTCTGCAAGTTATATTTCGTATCATATTTATATATAATTTAGATTTTACTAGTTATGTATATATATATTATCGTATTATGTTCTGCTTGAAAAGCGCAAAGTTCCAATATTTTTTTGAACTGTAACAGATGCAGATTATTATCGGCATTGGCGAAAATGAAATTGGAAAATATTTTCGCTGGACAGCAAAAAGCGAGAATAAAAAGATGAAATAAAAAGAAAGTGATAAACAGGAATTGAAAGAAACTAAAAATATGATTATGGAAATATACAAACAAACGAGAATAAAAAGGAATAACGAAATAAGAATTGAAGGAGTGAAAAGAGAGAGGAATAAAAAAAAAACATGACAGGGATCAAAGTTGTAAGAAATAAAAAGAATTAACGGGAATTTAAAAAAAAGGAAGTGACCCCCCCCCCCCCCCCCCCCCAAAAAAAAACGAATAAAAGACAGAAATAAACGGGAATAAAAGAAATACGAAACAAAAAAGGGGATAAATGGGAATAAAAGGTATACAAAATGAAAATAATAATAATAATAGGAATATACACGACAATGCAAACAGGAATAAAAGAAATAAAATTTGTTCTTAATACTTTTTCAATACTTATTTTTTATATTAAAATATACCCTAATGGGGTATTATCACTTTCATATTGATGATCCTTAGTTTCGGTGGGGTTTGAGGGGGAGGGAGCGAAATGTCTCGTCCCGCTTTTATACTTCTTAACCACTTCATTCCCCCCGCCCCCCTTTTTTAATGCGAATGTTGGGGTATATTAAAACTACGTGAGAGAACGAACTGGGCATCGGAGGCTAAATGACAAAATGATGAGATAAATGCCCGCATGGTGCATCGTGTGAATGTATTTTAGAAATCATTTCCTTTCAGATGAATTTTTCTGACTTTCCTGTAACTCTTATGTCAATACTTTTTCTATCAGGAGTGGCTGGCAAGACAAGAGAGAGAATTTCTTATACGCCCTTGTGTGTTTTCTTCATTCTTAGAATGGTTTTATACGTAGATAAATGTAAGCATGGCACTAGTAGTGATTTTAATACAGAGCTGGGCACTTGCGTTTTTTTGCGCGTTTTTTGCGGTACTGCGGTACTACTACCGCACTACCAAACCGGTACCGCATAACGCAGTACCGCAAAGGATCGCTGAAAATACAGCAGTACTGCTACCGCATTCAAATTTCCCGCGGTACCGACCAACACGGTAGTACCGCAGTACCGCAAAAAAAAACGCAAGTGCCCAGCTCTGCTCAGCCTAGTGAAGACGCTGAGATTGAGGGTTCGACTGTTGATGGTGCTGGTAATAATAATAATAATAATAATAATAATAATAATCCAAGAGTTAACGAGTGAGCCCCATAAGTTGGCCTGAGCGCTGTCAGTTTCTGGTTCTTCTCACTGATTATTATGGCAGTATTTTTTTTTCTGAAGCTTACTTTTTTCTATTTTTTACTGAACTAACCAAGAGTGGATCTTCAGCCTCGTCTGTAGTTCTGAAACGAAAGAAATTGGAGGCAAATAAAAGTACCAAAAGAAAAAAAAAAAGGAAAAATTAGGAATAAAAATAGAATGGAAAAGATATAAACAACGATCACGTGACAGAAGCCATTTTGAAGTCTGGAAAAAATAGATTTTTTATATCGTGGTTTATTTTCGTGTTAATTTGCGGTCGTGTATATTTTGTTTTCTTTAGAACATTATTTTAGGGTTAACTTTAATATATTTTTATTGTTTGCATTTCAGGGTTTTTTTTTGGATTTTATTATTTTCTGAAATAATTTTCTCTCTCTCTCTCTCTCTCTCTCTCTCTCTCTCTCTCTCTCTCTCTCTCTCTGGATCAGTTCAAGAAAAGGTTAGACCAAATCTTGCACACTATTTGAGGGTGTAGAAAATTTTCCCTGGCACCCGTTGCCATTGGTACCTCCTCAGTATGGGCCGCAAGGCCTTTTGAGGTACTTATTTTCCTTGTAACTCTCTCTCTCTCTCTCTCTCTCTCTCTCTCTCTCTCTCTATTACATATACATGTAGGCTTGATTCGTATAAAAAACACCACCTGCAAAGTACAGTTGATTGAAAAAGTTCTGTCCTGAAACAAAACTCCATGTTTATTACCAATAGTTGGCGATAAAAGCTGGAGTTACTCGACAGGATTTTTTGAATTAACTGTACCAGTCACACTTTGGGACTCGTTTGACAAACAAAAGTTCTTCACCGAGTGTTTTACTCGCTGTCTGGCCGAGCTTCGTATTGGTAACGGTTATTTTAAAGTTGATAGTTGAACCTCACTATTGATAGGAAACTTTGCCAGGTTGTCAGAATGATTTTCAAATTAAATTTCAAAGTTAATTTCAAAGTTAATTTTACTGATTCCTGTTTCATCTTGGATCAAATGAAATGAACACTTGACACTTATATCAAGTCTGGAATACGATAGTATTGTTTGTCTTAAAGGTAAAGATTTAAATTTTGTGAGAAAAATTGTTTGACAGTTCATAAATTGTAATAAATTAAATCATTGATTTTTATAATCGTCATGTAGTAACACTGTATAGCCTATATACTGTATATACACGCACACGTGGTCGTCGTCAATTCTGGATGAGTTGCATTTAATATCGAGCACAAACAACACCCACCAAATTACACACCAACTAGCTACGACGTTGAACTTTGAAGAAAGTTACACCCTACCCTATATTATTTTAAGAATCTGGCGAATTTAGCAATGTATGTAAAAGGTTGCCAATTGGCTTATAATAATGCCTTTATGGCTTTATCCATCTTCAGTTGGGGAGAGATTGTGAACTTCTGTATTAGTTATTACAAAAGTATAGGCCAGTGGTTCCCAACCTGGGGTCCCCGGACCCCTAGGGGTCCCCGGACCCCTAGGGTCCGCGAAGGTAGTACTGGGGGTCCGTGAGCTTTCAATATTTCGAGAGGCTCCAATGGAAATCGTACATTTACCCACGATAAGGGCGCTTAGGCTAAAATTTCGTTTCCTTACTCTTGGCTGCAATTATTAATACTTTTTTTAATACGCTTTATTTTAATTGCATACTCTTATATGTCCTTTATTTGATAGTGAAAAATGGGAAAACGAGTTAATTATTAGTTAATAAAAACAGTTTGTTTGATAGACGGAATCTTTCAAAAACATGGGGTCCGTGGGAAAAAAATAAAAATAAAAGGGGTCCTTTGTGGTGAAAAGGTTGGGAACCACTGGTATAGGCTATATCTATTATTATACTTATTTCTATACGTATATCTTTATTTGTTTATATACCATACTTACAGTATATAGATATGTCATACTTGATTATATACACTTACTTTGAGTTTCTTACTTTATGTGAGTTCGAACGACGGTTCAGGATCGACCTGATTCTGGGCAGTGGGGGCGGGAAACTGGGCGTAAGTGGTGACTTAATATGTGATAATTGAGACGTGTATTTTTTTTTAAGTAACATTTTGAAGAAACAATTTTATTCTCGGGAGAAAAGATACGTTAGTCCTGATTAGGTTAGGCAAGCCTTGGTCAGGTGTCGCTAGGTTATGTCAGTTGAAGTTAGTTTAGGTAAGGTTGACTGGTACCTCGCTATTTAGGGTCTTAACCGAAAATGCTCTTCGAGCTCACAATTGCGTCCGGGCTCCTATTACGCTCTTCTCGGTCTGATAATCCTAAGGTTAGGTTAGATTAAACTAGGTTAGGGTAATTTTCTTTTTTTTTTTAGACATAGGGGAATAAAACCGTCGGTACCTCGTTTATGTGGAGATGCTACAAGTATGTTAGGTAGGGGTTGGGGGTCGGGGGGAGGGAGTGAAATATAAAATGAGTTTATCTGAAACTTTTGGTAAAGAACATAATAAAATTACAGAATCCGCTCCATCCAAATGTTGAGGTAATTAATTATTAACCGAAACATTCTTAACACGAAAACTTTGGTTAATTACTTGATATAGAATCTACAAACAGAATACTTAATGGGAGACTTTTCTTTTTCCTTTTTGTGATGGAGGGGAGCAGGTATTAGTTTCTCGAATGTCCTGATTAAAGTTTTTCTTTTGAGTTTAAATGTTAATTTACAGATATTAACTTAAGTTATTAACTTATAATTTTTATGATTATACAGCTACGATTAACTGTCAGTCGCTTGTTTCAGTACAGTACTTTCACTTTTTAATATCCTACAGTGCCATCTACTGCAGTGCCAGTGCCTTTTTTTTTATTCTGGAAGATGATGGGATGCTTTTTATCCTCCTGTCATACGCTTACATACTTGTACACTTTTCGTAATTGCGAAGGTGGGTATATATAGTACAGTCGGTGGGGAGAAAATCTCGACTTTCTTCAGAATGAACAATTCGGTCGGAACCGAAACCAGGATTACCAGGGTATAGGGTAAAGTACTCCTCATCCCCCCCCCCCTCAATGCGGCGAAGGAAAAGTTGTACAGGGAAAAAGTAAAAATATCTTATTAATAAAATAAATAGAATTACTCGAACGTAGAACGAATAAAATTTTGGAAAAATAATATTTGTTTAACAATAACTTGGTTTAAGCTTTTGGCTTTACTGGGCGCTCCATTTAATTTGAAGTTAACGTATCATTTTATGGGCAATTCGCTACATGTCTAATAAATAAAATATCCTAAGCATAAAATACTAATTACTTTAGAACCTGTGTGGGCAACCCATCGGCCAATGGCCATGTGTGGGTATTTCGCAAAAATGTGTGGCCAACTCGATTTAGGTGAAACGAAGTTTTATATTATAAAACTTCCAATATTATAAAATTTATAAATATTTCCGAAAATATTTTTTATTACTGTAAGAGTGTACGTCATTGTAAGATTATTTATCGACCTAATTTTCGTTCTTATTATCCCTCTTTTTTTATTATTTCTAAAACGTCTGAAGTTTCCCGATTTAATAAAAAAATTAAAAAATTAAAAAAAATAAAAATTGTTTGGGTCACGTGAATGAGCTGAACACAAAACTGCAGCGAAAAGGAACTCATTCGCGATCAAGCTCAAATCATTCGAGAGTTCAAATCAAAACTCAATCTGCTGCTGGTACAAGTCCAGAAACAGGATTTTACCACTTTCCATACCTGGAAAGCTATCTGGGAAAGACTGAAGAGATCGATTTTGAACTGGAGAAGCTGCAGCAATATGTGGATTGGCTTCACTGACTTCAACCTGACATTTCAGTTGTTGAAAGATCCGTTTAGCTTCAGTATTGAAAAGTCATCCGAAGAACTTTGTAAATTTGATTAACGTGAACGAAAGAGAGTTCGAGACTGACATGCTGTTGCTACAGAGCCAGCAGTTGCAACCGCAAATTCGCGATGAATCTCTTGCTGAAATGTGGAAAAAAAACTCTTGGAAGATGAACAGTATCCTTCCCCGAAAGCTGTCATTGCCAAATTGTTCTCGATGTCGGGTCTACGTGGCTGTGCGAGTCAGTTTTCTTCCGTGACACAAATAAAGTCGAAGAACCGATCTCGCCTCGTTGATATGAATCTGGAAGCAGAACTGAGATGTGCGTTGTTTTCAAATTTTGAGCCGCAGTTTCTCGAATTGGTGAGAGAAAAAGAATGCCAAATCTCTCATTGGAACTTCACGTTTTGGTCAATCAAGTTCGGGCGTTGTGTTTATAATTGACCTTGATTGTAATTAGAATCCTGAAATAAATTTATTTTGCGAAAATTTTCTGTTTTATTAATAGTGTGGCCATTTCTGTGGTCGACTGGCCACGGATTGGCCACATCCGTGGCCAGGAAAAAAATTTGGTCGCCCACACATGCTTTAGAAGATACAAAGAATTAATAGGAAATATTACATACGAAATGAGTATGATGGAGTCGACACTAAATTATAAATGACATTGATAACAAAGATTTATCATTATTCATTTATTAAGAGAAATTTCAATTTGTCTTCATATGTCGTTATAGATAAGAAATATTTTTAGATCAACGTTTAAATCACACTATAATTTTACTCTAACAAAAATAGACCCCTGTATAGTTGGATATGAGCAGGGTTGGCAATGGGAAACCCGCACAGTAAAACTTACCCGGTTTAAACCAGTAAAATTCACTAGGGAAAAAAATACTGTTTTTCCGTAAGTTTCACTTAAATCATTATTTTCAGTCTTTTTTTTAATTTAGTTATTTTACTAATTGTAATGTTAGTATGAAGGTAACTAACAAGTCATGGAGCAAACGAGAGCCTTTATTATAACAAAGAAAAATAGATAGCAGATTAAATGGAAACAGTAAACAGAGGTGCTAATAATCTGAGGCTCTTTAGCATCTGTATTAGACCAACTAAAAGGTGCCTATAAACCGGAACTAGTTTCTCCGCTTTATTTTTACGTAACTTTTGCGTAAGTTTATCCCACACAATGCCAGAAGTTGAGAAAACACACTTAATTGATCCAAAACTTGCTGGGCAAGAATGGAGAAAACTAAAAACTCCTCCTGGCAACCCTGAGTCCTTCATTTTACTTTTTTAAATTCTAGAATTTTCTATTTTCTTTGTTAACATTCTGTTAATTAATGAGTCTATAAACATAAGCGAAGGAAATTAGGATTGATCCTTTATCTTTAGTAAATAGAGAATAAGTAAATACTCGAAATCGTAGTTTAGCTACTCATCAACCACTTTTTCCTGCTACTCACTAATGTTTTTGCCTGAAATCCTAAAATGAAGAGGGAAGGATTACATCCATTTTGCGATATTAAAAGCAGTTAATTATTATTTTTAGAGCGAGAGGCGAACTTAATTAAGAAAGACATTTTAAAATGCTTTACGAAATACCGAAATGTTAAAATGTTATTAAAAATGGCTTAAGTAGAGAAGATAGTTTTTAATTAGTCGATCGTAAATTTCAAGGATAAATTTTTCAGCAATTTTTGATAGAGATAATTATGGTAAAGCTAAATGATAAAGGCATTTTAATTTATTATTTAAATAATTAATTTGTATTAATAGATTTAACAGCGGATTTACGTAATAATCGATGTTTATACTTTTTTGGAATATAGCTATGACTAAAATAAAAAAATATATTTACTCAATAAAAATCAGGTGGGGTTAGATTTTTACTTTAAAAAAAATGGTATCTGCCAACTCTCGTTACGAGTGAATTTATTATTATAAATTATATAGTATATTAACCTATATTAATAATTTTGTTCATACATTTGTAAATAAAAATTAAATATGCCGTTCTTATAACATCTTTAATTTTTAAAGAAGAGACTTTTGTCAGCATACAAATCGGCATCATTTAATGTTCTTAGCGCTCGTTTCTGAATAATGAATATATTGGTTAAGGAATTGTCGTATATTGTAGTTTTCCTTTGCGCATGCGCAGTGCATTACAAACGCGCAAACAAAACATTTTTATTGTGGATTACTCGCAATCCACTTAACCACTTAACGTAACATACAAATACGATCTTCTCGTGCTTAATATGCAAATACAATCTTTGCTACATTGCAAAAATAAGACATTGTAAACCAGCAGTTGTGTGAACCAAGACTGCCATGAAGGGAAAGGTACACCGTGTACCTTTTACCTTTATGGCAGTCTTCAGTCCTCGGATACTGTGTACCGTACACAGTGTCTGAGGACAGTTCACAAGTTGGGTAAGACAAAAGTTTCATGTACTTAAATATATATTTCCTGAATATAGGTTTCATTTGGGGTTGTTTAATCTTCTTCTTAACAGCGAGGATTCTGTGACGGAGGGGACCTACAGCTTTACGTAGGATCCGAACCACGCGTCGTTACATCATCTAGACGCGGAGGACTGATACCCATCTAATTGCTACCCAGACCCAATGTCGCTTAACTTCGTTGATTGACGGGAAGCGTGTTACGATATGACTAAGATGTAACCCATTTTACGTTCGAAAATTACTGCAGAACTATAATAGTGCGCCTCGGTAGTGTAGTGGTTAGCTTTGCTAAGAATCCATCGGCTACGGGATCGAGACCCGGAGACGGCAGGCGAGCGCAGCAAAATCCAGCTGTTTATCCTTTCACACAATAAAAAAAAATTGGTTGGTAGATAAATGGGTACCCCAGGTAGCCTAGTGCGGTGCTTCTCAACCGGGTGAATGGTTCACACAGGGGTGAATGAGATCATAATCAGGGTGAATGAAAATTGTGAAAGAAGAATATATACTTTATTTTGTTGAAACAATTGTTGAATATTAGATATTAAAAGCATTGAATATTTTCTTGTTCAACAGTAAATAATATGTGTAGCGTGATAACTAAAAATAAACCATAATAATGAGCATTGGAAATTAAAAAGAATCCTTTTTCCATTGTATTCGAAGTGGGGTGAGTAAGTTTTTGAAAGAAAATGCTTAGGGTGAATGATGTCGGAAAAGGTTGAGAAGCACTGGCCTAGTGGTTAAGACGCTGGGTTGCTGATGGGACGTGGTTCGAATATCACGTTAAATTGTAGGTATAAGGTGAGTGACGAGCTTGACCTTCGTCAGAATGAACAATTCGGGCGGAAGCTAAACGAAGGTTAACCAAGGTAATAACTTAAGTAATCCTTGCACTGTAATTTCTTACAAGCATTACTACGAAAATTGCTTTCGCTGCTTGACATTCCTCTTTGATAGTGATTCCCAACCTCTGGTACGCCTACTACTAGTGGCAATCGAAGCTCTTTTAGGTGGTACGCAAGACTGTTTTAATATGCATTACGTTTATTGATGATTATTTCAATGATAATGTATTTTAACAGTAATGTTTATTGTAGATAACTTTTCCGACTGTAGTACTTAGAAAATATTATGATACGTCGATCTAAAAATGTTGGGAACCCTGATCTATGATATTTGATCCAACACTGAGTTCATTCAAATTTACGTAAAGATGATAACTGCGTTGTTTTTATTTTTTCTCTTTATCGATGTGTCACTTTGAAAGCATCTGAAACCATTTCAAAGGAATACAAAGGACACCAAACAACAACAGACCGGCTGGTCGCAACGAGGCTCTCTGTTTAAGGTTAAAAGATGGAAGAAAATTTAAAAACGAGTAAAAGATTTAAAGGAAATCGAAGAAGAGAGGTTGAAAGAAATTAAAAGATAAAGTGAAAATTTTAAAGTAAACAGGAGAGAATCCGAGTGAAAATTCCATGATACTTCTACGCGCAAACAAATGCTTCTAACTATGGGGGTGTTTAAGGAAAGATAAGTATCTAGTCTCTTTTTAAAGGATTTGATCGAATTACTTTGAACTACTCTGGCTGGCAATCCATTCCACAAATTAAATATAGGATTAAAAATAAAAATCGCACTATACTGAACGCAGTATTTCAGGTGGGGATGATAATGTCTTGTCGCGCATAGAATACTCGTCTTTAACATTGTTTCTACCGATATGCAACGTTTTACATTTACTATATTAAAAATTCATTTGCCAAATTTCTGCCCATTTAAGTAACTCATTAATATCTTTTTGAATCCGCAAACTTATGCCGCTAACTTTATTCGTCTCCCTAGTTTGGCATCATCCACAAATTTTAAATTATACTGTTATGGCTATGTCATTGATATAAATAATAAAAAGAACTGGTCCCACAACTAATCCTTGAGACACACCGTTAGTTGCACTTCTCCAGTTAGACGATTTGCCATTAATGACCCCACTTTGTTTACGTCCACTGAACCAATTGTCGATACATTGGAGGACATCACCATCAATTCCATGAGAATGAAGTTTAGCTAATAATCTTCCATGTGGTACTTTATGAAATGCTTTTTGAAAATCGAAATATATATAATATCTACTCTTTTACGCTCGTCATATATATTTAGAATATCATTAAAGAAATAGAGCAAATTAGTAAG
>JAJOZX010005540.1:52500-140000 GCA_023014485.1 Bathynomus jamesi | reverse complement strand
TTATTATCTCGTTGTTATTTGTCCACATTAAATCCAAAAAGTTCTCCGACCATAACCTCATCGATATACAATTGAAGTTAGCACCCAGAGGTCCGAAAACGCATCCCAGAGAGGCAGATGGAATATTTGAAGGCTTAAACATAAATTCAAAAAGTAAATTGGGAAAACGTAAATAAAGATTTAAAGGAGGTAAATTGGGAATTGCTACTACACGAGAAGACTCCACAAGAAATACTATGTATAATAGAGACGGAAACCAAACCTATAATACTGAAACATATTCCAGAGAGACAGGAAAGAAAATGTAGCAAGCTCGAGAGGAAAATCAGGACTCTATTCAGGCAACGAAGACAAACCGTAAAACATCTCCACAGATGCAGAACTGATGCAAAGAGACTCAAACTAGAGAGGAAACTTGGCGAAATAGAAATGGACCTAAAGCAAACATTCATACATAAGACAAACGAGGAGGAAAACAAGGTAGCAGAAAACAAAAAAATAACCCAAAATACTTCTACACTTTTGCGAAAAGGAAAATGCAGTGTAAAGAGAGTATTGGACCGTTGATAGACGGGGAGGCCGAATACACAAATGACCCGAAAGAAATAAGTGAACTGCTTAGGGAACAATTTAAATCTGTGTTTAGCACCCTAAGTCCGAGATGGAAGTGGAAAACCCAGACGAGTTTTTCGACATTGAAACAGATCACCAAGAACAAATCCCGGCACAAACCTATTAATGGACTTCGAGTTCACGGAAGGAGATGTAATTACGGCCTTATCACAGATGCGAGACAATTCAGCGCCAGGGCCAGACACATGGAGTGCCACATTTCTGAAGAAATGCAAAGAGTGTATTGCAAAACCGCTATACTTATTATGGAGGAAATCACTCGACACAGGACAAATTCCACTCCCCTTAAAGAACGCGAATATTGCCCCCCTATTTAAAGGTGGTAACAGAGCAATGCCCAAAAATTATCGGCCAGTGGCTCTCACCTCACACCTTATAAAGTGTTTTGAACGCATAATTAGAGCCAAAATTACCTACCTACAAGAAAAAGACTTATACAACCTAAATCAACATGGCTTCAGGGCGGGTAGATCATGCCTGTCACAGCTACTAGACCACCAGGAGAAAATATTAGGAACATTGTGTCGAGGACAAAACATTGATGTAATATATACTGATTTTGCTAAAGCCTTCGATAAATGTGACCATGGAATCATAGCACACAAACTTAAGGATACAAGAATTACTGGAAAGCTAGGAAGGTGGATATTTAATTTCTTGACGCAAAGAGTGGTGGTAAACGGAGTTAAATCGGAAGTCTCGGAAGTCGTGAGCTCTGTCCCACAAGGGACAGTATTAGCTCCCTTGCTGTTCATAATAATGATTGCAGATATTGATGCAGATATTAAGGACAGTATTGTATCATGCTTCGCAGATGACACGAAGATATGTAAGGAAATATTGAACGAAGATGACATAAGAAAACTACAAAACGACATTGAAACATTATTCCAGTGGGCAGAAGACAACAATATGAAGTTCAACGAAGAAAAATTCCAACTTCTAAGATATGGTAAAAACAAAGAGCTACAGAAAAAAGGGTACAAAACTCCGCAAGCCAAACGGAACACCAAATCCACAAGTCAGGGATCTTGGAGTAATAATGTCGTCGGATGCAGAATTCAGAGAGCACTATAAAATCAAAATCACAACGGCTAGAAAAATAATGGGAATCATCTGGAGGAGCTTCCGCAGCAGAAAAGCAAACATCATGCTCAAATTATGGAAGAGTCTAGTCCTACCAATAATTGAGTATTGCTCAGTACTCACAAGCCCACACAGAAAAAGAGACATTGCGAGCATTGAAGCTATACAAAGGACTTTTACGTCTAAGATAGAGGAAACGGAAGGTGAAGACTACTGGTCTCGACTACAATCCCAAGAACTCTACTCTCTTGAAAGAAGGCGAGAGCGGTACACAATAATATACATATGGAACATACTTGAGGGCTCTGTCCCAACCTCAGAAATGAAATAGAAACAAACTGGAATGAGAGAAGAGGCAGATTTTGTACGGTCCCAGCTGCGGTGGGACAAGGAGCCATGAAAACGAGGATGGAAAATACCCTCAGAATACGGGGCCCAAAGCTTTTCAATGTCCTTCCAAAAGAAGTGAGGAATCTCCAGCACACCAACCTGAATAACTTCAAGAACCAGCTGGACAGATTCTTGTGCAAAGTCCCTGACCAGCCATGCGTGGCTGGCTACGAGGGCAGGAGGCGATCAGAGAGCAATTCCCTCCTTCACTAAGTCCCGCAAATGAGGCGGGATGCTGCAGAGGGGTCGACCGCAGGTCGATCCTGAACCGTCGTTCAAACTCAACAAAACCACATGTATATATGTATATGTATGTATATATGTATATGTATGTATATATGTATATGTATGTATATATGTATATGTATGTATATATATATATATATATGTATGTATATATATATGTATGTATATATATGTATGTATATATATATAGATGTATGTCGTTCAAACTCAACAAAACCATATGTATATGTATGTATATATATATATATATGTATGTATATGTATGTATGTATGTATATATATATATGTATGTCGTTCAAACTCAACAAAACCGTATGTGTATATGTGTATGTATGTATGTGTATGTATGTATGTATGTATGTATGTGTATATGTATGTGTATATATGTGTATATTGTGTGTGTGTGTGTGTTACATGAACAGAGTAAATGTTTTTAATTAAAGTATTAAATGAATACAGGGTGGGCCGTAAGTTTCCATACATAGGAAAAATAAAAAAAATTTCATGGACAACCATTTTTATTTATATAATATGCTCTACATGGTTGCCATTGTTTTGAAAACACATTTCAATACGTGTTCCTCACTGTTGATGAACACGCATTAGCACAGTTGACGTTATGCTTGTAATGGCGTTGGTGATACGTTCCTTTAGATGATTTATGTCTCGTATCTTTTCCTGATACACCATGGCCTTCAAGTGCCCCCAAAGATAGAAATCAAGGGGGGTGAGATCTGGGGATCTGGGAGGCCACTCCACAGGACCACGCCGACCAATCCAAGCATCCGGAAACTGCTGATCCAAATACCGACGCACGTGAAGACCATAATTTAAATTTTCCTATGTATGGAAACTTACGGCCCACCCTGTATAATACTTCATTGGTTTCTTAAGTCTTAATCACATGGACGGAAATATTCTTCGACTTGACCATTCCTTGTAGAATGCCAGGTATGGTAATTTTCTATATCATCATTGTTTAACCAAGTTTCGTTAAGAACTATACCGCTAAATTGCCCCTTAGAAACTTGTCAAGAGGCTAGTAAGTAATCTTGGTTCTTAGGTAGACTGCGGATATTAAAATCCATGGACTGGATGCGTGAGAAAGAAGGCACTTTTCTCGCAAACACACCTGATCTAGGAGAGATGCTTCCTCTTGCCAGCTTAAACATTACTTTCTTGTATTATGATTATCTCCGGAACAGATGTCGCATTTGGATTTGGATTTGGTTTGGGTCTGACAATCAGTTTCGAACCACTGAAGCTAAGCTATAAAGCCAAATCTTTTAGCGACCTTAAGTAAGTTAAGTTCTTTGAGCTTGGCTTTCTTTCTTGTTTCTTGAAAGAGATCTTCATTTATGTAAACCTCGGATCCTTTTAGTTGTGACCCGTTTCAAAGAGACTTTCTCATTATCCTCATTTCTCCAATTTCAGTAATTACAGGTTTCTTGCAGTGAATCTGGATACTCGCTGAATCTTGCTGACCTGATTTTATACAAAAATCAGATTTCATTTTAATGTCCCGAATGTTTAGTCTTAAGTAGTTTTCTACTTTATTTTAAACATAATTTTGAAAATCGTGTTCATTTTCATTGATCTCGAGGATCATTTATTTCATTTCCATTGAAAGTTTTAAACTAATTTTGGAATGACATCGAAATGATTGAGGAGAGTTCGTATAGACACTTACAAGCCAAGTTAAACGAAGGAACCAAAATAATTTCATTGATCAATAAAAGATCTCTTCTCGAAAACCAAAATTATAAGGGAATACTTAATAAAAATATGGGGCAAAGATCATAGTTAATATACTGTATAAAACACAATACCGAAGCCTCCATTGGAAGCACAAAAGTTCGGTATAACACGGAAATTTTAAATAACTTAATTGCTTATTATTATATATCAAGACAAATTTTAAGGAAAGGTTCCTCTCGGTGAGATTCCAAATTGTCCTAGGACCACACAGCCACTAACCGGAAACTTACTATCTTTCATTTTCACTCTACATACCAAATATTCTACCATAAAGGGCACCTATGCGGTCAAAGTTAGAACCTTCCATTATATATATGGAAGGTGAAAGTTAAAAAATAGGCTATTTAAATGCAGTAAATCATTATTTTAAAAGAATTTAACGTAATTTCATATTTACAGTAAATTTAATTAGTAGTTTTCATTTTAACGTGTAAATAAGTTCATGCTAATGATTTTTAAAAGCGTTTTTTCGTCAGTCAGAGCTTAATATTTACTTAAGCTCACGAGCATTTTATAAATGCAACTTCACAAATTCCGGCTCACTGCCTTCAGGATTGGATGTGAAGTTTAAAATTTTGATGGCTTTATTCTTTTCTAAATTTATTGATCTAATGCCTTTAGTCAGTTTCATACTTGCTAAATATTTACCGATTTTCTTTGTGTGTGTGTGTCGTAAAATATATATATACAGGACCATTCAAAAAAGACGCAACAGTTTAAATTGCTTATATTTCATAATATTGTTATATAGGAGTGATTTTTGTATTAGTTTACAGCGTACAATTGGGAGTTTTTATTTAATGAAAAACATGTTCAATGCGTGAACCACCGGCATCCAAAACCATTTGCAGTCGACGTTGAAAGTTGGCAAGTACTGTGCGTAGAACGTCATGAGTGATTGCGCTGACAACAGATGAAATTTCCTCTTGCAGTTCACTAATTGTGAGAGGATTGTTTCTGTAAACATTATCTTTCAGATATCCCCATAAAAATAATCACATGGGTTGAGATCCGGAGAATATGGTGGCCAAGACCATCCACAGGTAAAACGTTCAAGGAAGCGATTCGAGATGACGCGATCGTCAAAATATTCATTTAAGGCTACAAGAGTCGTTCGCCTAGCGCAGTGATGGCGAACCTTTTTATCCAAGTGTGTCACTTGCATACATGCATTTTAAATTTAACTACAAATCATAGATAGCTGACTTATTAATCGAAAGTACTAGGGCGTAGACGATTTATTGCAGTTTTTCATCAGGTTACCAAACATTTTCAACATCCATCGCGTGTCACCTGAAACCCTGCGGCGTGTCACTGCTGACACGCGTGTCATAGGTTCGCCATCACTGGCCCCTAGCGCCTTACGCTACTAGGCCTAAGCGGTAACAAAACTCCCAGGTTGTACGCTGTAAACTAAGACAAAAATTATTCCTGTACGTCAACAATATCACGAAATATAAGCAATTTAAACTGTTGCGTCTTTTTTGAATGGCCCTGTATGTATATATATATATATCAAAACTATTGACTTCTCCTTAGGGAAACGGAGCTTACAGATTAACAATAATAGTTCATCTTAAAAATTACAGCTCTTTTAACTAACCAACCGATTTTCATAGACATATCATACCTTCTAATTTACTGACCATACAGTTTTTTCTCAGTTTCTGCCAAGTATGGAGGTTGATGTAAACATTGTGTATTTACCAGTTGAAGCAATTTTAATTTAATTTTAATGATTTAATTTTTTTGTATTGATGTAATTTTCATTATTCTCATTTTTGTTTTAAGGTTTTAAGACTTATAATTCACTGATGATGACAAAAGATTTGTCGAAACGTCTCGAGTATAAAAAATAAACGGAAATGTTTGCTGTTGTGTTGGTCCTTCTTTTCATATATATATATATATATATATATAGTTTCGTTGAAATAAACCAAAGTGAAATTGAACTTTGTTCTAAACTTGCTAAAAGTAAATAAATCTTTTTGGAAAGAGTTGTTCAAATCTCGACGGTAAACGAAAAGTATAGAAGACATCTTCACTTCTATTTTCTTACAAGCTCGCATATGCATATATTATTCTCGGGAACTGTAAATACAAGAGTTTGTAAACAGAAGGTCAAAGGTTGGGAAATGAAATTTTTTCTCATTTATATATATATTATATATATATATATATATATATATATATATATATATATATACACACAGTATATATATATATATATATGATGGAAGAAAAGTCTTTAAGGATTTTATACATACAAATAAATTGTTAATAAATAAATTTCAGTGATATCACTGCAGTGTATGCGATACTTTTCAAAGCAACTATACAAAGCCAAGAACAGGAAGGCCCTAAGCCAGGGGTTCTCAACCGGTGGGTAATTACCCCCAAAGGGGTAATTTGGGATATCCAGGGGGGGTACTGGAAAGATCGTCCAAAAAGCGAAAGGCTAGTCACGGCGACAAGAGACAACAACAACAACAACAAAGAAAATGTCCTCGCCAGTTTTCAAGTCGATCCAACAACTACAACGAGAAAAGTCGCAGAGGAATTGTGTATTTCCAAATTTCCAGTAGCAAAAATATTGAAATCAGAGGCGTACCACGATTACAAACCCATTTACTCTCAGCTCATATACGACCATGATTCTGCAGTTTGCTGAAACGAGAGAAAAGTTCAACAGTGATCCGGATTTGCTTCGAAAGATCAAATTTTGAGATGAGCGTGTCTTCAGTTTAACGAGTAAAGGAAACAAACGCAACATTCACTACTGGGCGAAAAAAAAAATTTGAAAATACGATTGGATAAAGCCGTTAAAACGGCTACACTAACTATTTGAGCGTGCAGTGGTTATTCAGAAAATTACAAAATCCTCGCCCGCACTCGACCTCACGACCAGCAGCCCAGCCTCTTAACCACTAGGCTACCCAGGGTACCCATTTATCTACCAACCAATTTTTATTGCGTGGAAGGATGAACAGGTGGATTTTGCTGCGCCTCGCCTGCCATCACTGGGTTTCGAACGCGGGCCGTGGATTCGTAGTCAGCAACGCTAACCACTACACCACCCAGGCGCATTACAATATATATGTTGGGGTAAATGTGATAAATTGGTAATTATGCATAATTACCGGTGATTATGCATAATTGAAAATATCATGACTTAACCTAACCAATTGTCAAGGGCGTACAGTTGACCTAACCGGGCATTCAATTATATGCCCTGTTAGGTCAATTGAATTGAATGCCAGGTTAGGTCAATTGAATGCCCGGTTAGGTCAACTGTACGCCCTTGACAATTGGTTAGGTTAAGTCATGATATTTTCAATTATGCATAATTACCAATTTATCACATTTACCCCAACATATATATACAGGGTGAGTCAAAAGTAGCGCCCGATTTCTTTCAGTTGATTGTTTGTTTGCCATTTGTATTACAGTGTACAAGAAGGTAGCAATAAATGAATGACATGTTTATCTAACCATTTATTCGGGGGAAATTTATTACGGAACTGTACCAAGCTGTTTTACTTGCAATTTTCAAAGTGCCCTCCTCGTGATCGGTGCACAATTGCAGCCGAGCAGGCACAGAGTGGCACACACGCCTGCAGAGTTCGATATCAATTTCCTCAAACTTTGCAGTGATTTGAGCCTTCAATTCCTGAATGGTACGAGGCTTTTCACGATAAACAAGGTCTTTCATGAGCCCCCAAAGAAAGAAATCTGGAGGTGTAAGGTCTGGGGAGCGTGCCGGCCACTCGATCGGACCGCGGCAGCCGATCCACTTTCCGGGAAAGTTTTTTATCAAGCCACTGACGAATATGACGTCCATAATGAGGTGGAGCTCCATCTTGCTGGAAATAACAGTCCTGATCTTGTACCCTGGGCCAAAAGAAGGTTTGCAGCATATCCAGGTAAATTTCTGCAGTGACAGATCCCTCAAAGAAAAAGGGTCCAATTATCCCTAATGGAGATATGGCTGCCCAAACTGTCACGTCAGGTAAATTTACCTCCTTCTCAACTGTCACTCTTGGGTTCTCCGCAGCCCAGTAGACACAATTGTGTCTGTTAATTGTGCCGTTAAGCTTAAAACATGCCTCATCTGACCACCAGATGTTGTCTAGCATTGTGTCCTCTTCGTCAAGTTTAGCTAAGAACTCTTCGCAAAATTGAAGACGGCGGTCGTCATCTCCATCATGAAGGGCATGCAGTAAGCGTGGAATGTAAGGTTTCCATTTTTTCTGGTGAAGGATACGGATAACACTTGATTGGCTCACTTCCAACTCTGCAGATAAACGGCGAGTTGACTTTTGCGGACTTTGTTCCAGTCTCCTGATGGCTTCTTCAGCCTTAGCTACATTCGTTGCCGTTTTCGGACGACCGGACTTCTTTGCAGTGGCTACCGACCCTGTTGCTTCAAATTTCTCGACAATCAGTCGTATGTTTCTTCCCTGGGGTGGGTTAATATCGAATTCCTGTGCCAAACGGCGTGCCGCCATCGTTGGTTGTTCATTACATTTGTAGTAATGTTTCACGGCCGCAATGCGTTGATTCATTGAAAGGTAATTCATGGTTCAATTTGGTGCAAATTCAGTAACTTTCCAAACTCTCAGCAATAACCTGCAAAACAAAAACAAAAATAAATAAACTAAGAAAATTAATAATCTGCAAGACAATTATTAACAACATGACTTCCCAGAAAGAATCTGACAGCCGAAAAAACAGAAATCGGGCGCTACTTTTGACTCACCCTGTATGTAGAGGCAAACGAAGTTCCTCTTCCTGGCCTGTTGTTTACAATTTCTAGCCATGAAACGAAGGTTAAAAAATACAAACACTTGGGCGTGGAGCAAGCCCACAGAGGAAACACAGATTTTGAGGTATTTCCCGAAATGCCCGCCAGAGGACGTCACCAAGGCCTATAAAAATGCGAGTTCTTTCTCAAATCATTCTCACTTCCCCTTTTCTCGTTTTTGTCGTCACATCTCGCTCTCAGATCCTTCGTCAGTAACGTCACGCCACCGCTCTCCGGCGAAGGCCAGAGAGCGACCCGCCGTCCTCCAAGGCTCCGGTCAAGCATACACGAAGTCTATCATCAAGTAAAGCCCTCTACAACTTCATCCCGCAAGAAGCAACATCACTGCTGCAGGATTTTCCGCTGGCCCGCTTTTCAACAAGTCTCCACCGGCCCTCAACAATCATCCTCTCGCCGGCATGCCAGTCCGCCTTCAGATGTATCTACAGTGCCCGCGAAAAGTATCCGATCACCCTGGAAATTTGTATTTTTTACATAAAAAACAATGTTTAAATGTATACTAACCTTATATTAGTATTTTGTCATCTGTCCTTTGGTTTGGATGACTTGTTCTAGACGTTTTGGCATGGATTTAATCAAGTTTTGACAAACTTCCACTGATATTTCCTTGCATCATACCTTTTTGATGGCTTCTTGTAATTTTTCGACTGAGCCAGTGTCGTGGCATTCAACCTTATTTTTTATTATTAGCCACATATTTTCTATCGGATTGAGATCTGGACTATTACCAGGCCAATCCAAAATATCAAATTTATTGTCAGTAATCCATTTTGTCACTATTTTGGCCCTGTGACATGGTGCACCATCATGCATGTATGTTTTTGTCCTTTGGATTGCCATTGCCATTGGAAGTTTATCCTGTAGCATTGCTAAATACCGTGCACCATTCATAGTTGTGTTCTTCGGAAGAAAATATAGGTTTCCACGCCCATAGTAACCGAAACAACCCCAAACCATCACACTTGGAGGGTGTTTCATTGTCTTTAGGTGTATTTAGGGTCCATCCTATTTGAGCCAATGGGCCGGCGAACCTTTTTTGGACAACTTCTGAATGTCAAAAATGTCGACTCATCACTAAATAAAACCTTCCAGTCATCAACAGTCCAATGAATATTTTTTACAAAATGCGACACGTTTTTTACGCATTTTTTCATTAATGAACGGTTTCTTAGCAGCATGGCGAGATGGTAATCCGAGTTCTTTTTGGAGCCGCTCCTGGATAGTTCGTTCAGAAACACCAGATAACAAATTATTCATATTAAATTTTATTTCTTTCGCAGTTATTGTTGGGTTTTTCAATACTAAACGTTTCATAAGTTTGTCTGTTCGTGAATTTGTTTTTCTCGGTCTGCCAGATCGTTTTTTAGGGACTGGCGTGGTTAGGCCGGCATTGTTCTTAGCCCGTGAAACCCATAAATTAACGGTACTTTGGGATATGTTTAATTCCTTAGCTATCTGTCTCTGTGATTTCCCACATGTATGCAAAGCAACAATAGCACCTCGACAATCACTCTTAAGTTGTTTTTTAGCACACATTATATATAAATTTTATTTACACCACTTTCTGTAAAAAATAACAAAATATCAATAAATTTACACAAACAGTGAAATCTGACAACTTTGAGACACAGCCACCCGCAACGAAGGCTACCAGAACACTAATTTGAGAATGCGTTGGATAGCTCTCATATCAGCGAGCAACCTCAAAGTTACCAGATGTCGCTAGAACAAATAGAAAGTGAATTATGTGTCTCTGAATATCAAGGGAAAATATTGTATTTTCTTGAGTGATCGGATACTTTTCGCGGGCACTGTACTTCGAAGCCCAAGTCTGTCACCTTCTCATAGGCTACAAGCCCATTTGTGTTATGCCCTTTAAGTATGGCTTCCAAACGAGTCACGACGCACTTTTGTTGTGACATTTCTGAATTTTATGTCGAGGTTCATTTGTTTATAACCCTCCTTTTGACTCCTTCTCCCATTTCCTTCGCCCCTCTTCTTTTTCGTAAGAGGGGAACTAAAGAAGTTACATTGCTTCTTATTTTAATGGTAAATACAAGTTTACTTGATTTACGAAATCGGCGTCACTCTGTAGAAGTGTAGATAAACCAAACACCAGAAGACACGCACACGTGACCTCAGTCGGATCTACAAAAGAAGTTTGTTGAAAGAGGTGAACTAAAATTAGTTTACACACAATCTATAAATAAGATAAGGATTTAGCACTGCACGTGTGTGTGTGTGTGTGTGTGTTATAAATCCATCTTTTCAAAATGAGATATTTGGTGTATGTATGCAAGTTTGCAGGTGCATTGACTAAATACAGATTTCTCTGGAATTTAGGCAGACCATTTTCATTTTTATTAATATTCTCTTAATATCGTAACACTGCTTCCCGTCGATCAGCGAAGTTAAGCGACATTGAGTCTGGGTTCTAGCCGGATGGGGGACTGTCTTCCGCGTCCAGATTACGTAGCGACCCGTGGTTCGGATCGCACGTAAAGCTGTAAGTCCCCTCCGTCATGTGACCTTAGATGTTGCGGAGGAGGTTACACAACCTCATCAAACGCCAACTCTAGACGAAAGAGTTTTCATGTAACGCCAAATGAGTGGACATTTTTCTTGAATTCTTGATTTTATGAATTTATTATTATAAAATATTCCTTTATTTGACTCTATATGAAAAAATAAAATAGTTGTAAACATACTAATATATATATACAGGGTGTCCTATAAGTCCAGTCTCATAGGAAAATTTATTTTAAATTAAATTTTCAAAAGTCGTACATTAGAACTAAAACAAATGTTCAAATTGGTGTCTTGTTTTGGGACCTTTTTTTTTTCTTTGTTGCAAGTAAATAACACGCAATGGCTAATGTGGAAATGAGTTACACTCCGGAGGCCTTTTCCTCATGAGTGTAACTCGCTTCCATATTAGCCATTGCATGTTATTCTTCCTGCAACCAAAAAGTTCCAAAACAAGACATCAATTTGAACATTTGTTTTAGTGCAAATGTATTAATTTTGTCAATTTAATTTAAAATAATTTTTTCTATGTGACCGGACTTATTGGACACCCTGTATATATATATATATATATATATATATATTATATATATATATATATATGAGGGTCGGGTCCCGCTTTTTAAAGTACCTAAGCGCCAAAATTAAAATTCGCCAGAAATCGCCTCCAAAGTTGAGCAATATTCTGGCAATAGTATCTCTGTTATTAATTGAGCTAGAACGTTCATTTTTGGCTAAATTAGAGTTCTAAGTATGCTAATGAAGATGTTGGTGAGTTTTTGGAATAGATTTTCATATTTTATATATATTTTTTTAATTTTATGATTTTCTTATGCCGAACTTTGGGTGAACTTTTGGCTGGCGATAGAGATGAAAAAAGTAGTTCCCTTCATAAGGTTTTCAACCATACTTCTATTGTCGTAAGGTCATTATAACCCAAACCACGCGATAGAGGAAGGGTGAAAATAGTGATATCCATCAAAAACACATTTTCGCCTGTGGTGGCGCTTAGTTACCTTAAGACGCGCGACCCCCTCATATCATCAAACATCTTCAAGAATATTCGAAGTTCACGCAAGAATTCCGAAGAATCTAACTGAGTTGGAGGCATTTTGTCAAAGGCAATGATCACGGACACCAAAGGAACAAATCTAGAAGACGGCACAACGATACAGGAACAGTCTACTTGAAGTAATCACAAGAAAAAATATTTTAAGAGTTATTGATTTGAAGGGTGATTAAACTTTCGTGTTCCCCTTGAAAAATAAACAGCATTATCTGTTTTTACATATTTATGACTTCCTCAAACTCGTTATTTGTTCAAAATATGAGGCCACAGCTTTGCATACATAGTATATATGATGAACATATACTGCATTTCTCTGGATGTAATTTAAACAATAAACGTTTTTAATATTTAATTCGGGTGCCCAAACTTTTGTCTCCAACAAAATGTTTTCTGTGTTGTCTACAGATTATATGTATATATATATATATATATATATATATATATATATATATATATACACATGGTCTTTTTTCGCTTGATCCTGTTGTTTTGAATTCGTTCAGAACGGATTTAAACAAGAGGGGAAAAGTGCTAAAACACTGGTAGTTTTTCCTTATAAATTTGTATGCTCCTCCTACAATTTTTATTTTTCTATTTTGTTTTTTTGTGACCTATATATAGTCTCGAACTTACTTATTTGTGTATTTCCTTTTTCCTTCGTGGTTATTTTCGTCATATATATATATATATATATATATACACACGAGTATATTATTGTAAAGGTGCTTTAACCTAAAAGGGTGAAATTTTCAAAACTGTAATTTTTTAATTCCGACCATCTCAATTTATGAAGTTGACCGAGAAACCGCATTGTGCAAAAGCTTTTTTTTATCTTAAATCGATGAAGGTTTAAGGGTTGCGCAGAGCAAATGTTTATTTCTTTGACCTATACTATTTAAATAATTAGTATCCCTATCGTAGTTAATGATCGGTGTAAAGGTGGTGCTATCCAGGTCCCCCTCACTCACTGTGTCAGCAGTGAGTACTAGCCCCCTAAGTGGGGGGAGGAGATCTCATGCCTTGCAAGTTGCAAGCACTTATTATCGCCTGGTTTGCGCCACCAGGTCTCTCTTAATGGCCTTAGGGAAAGCGTGACGATGATCTTCAACAACCTACAGGAGATACTGTTTTTGCTCCTCATTTCTAGTAAGTGAGGAGTTAAATTCTTGGATAAGGGCAACTTTTCTCTCCGTCAAGTCATTCACAGTCTGATATTGATAACTGCCCTCTGTGCAACGTGAAAGTCGTTGTTGTCTGTCCAGCTGGTGGATCCTCCTGCAGGAAAGAGGAGGGCACACCGAAAACGTCGAACGGGTCCTTTGTATTTGACGTAACAAAGTCTACTTCTTTCTTCCCCGTAGCATCTGGCACCACCACTCGGCGGGTGGATCCTCCGAGCTTTCTTTAGTGTTCATTACTTCCACCATTTTTCTCTTGCTGTCCAGCGACAGGCTAGAATAAAAGAAAGCCATTCCAACCAAAAGCTCACTTAAGTACCAGACATGCTTGTCGAACGAAGACACGACGGCTGCTGCGATTGTTAGATCTGCGTACTGTTCAAAATTTTGTAGGAGGCGCAGGTCATTCGCTGCAGCTAACACAGGGAGCTGGCACTGAATCCATGCTGTAAAGTACAGCTTGCAGATGAACGCGTTTGCGTCACGTAGGTGTTCCCACATTGCGTCCTGAAAGGAAGGTGCAGGAGACCTTGATGTGAAAGGTATGTGGGACTGATGGAAGTGCTCTCGAAACATCCACCTTTTCAGCGAGTACGAAGCCCCTGCCATCCATGTGCACGATGAACTGCTGCTGGCGTCTGAAACCGGTGACCATAAGGAAGTACAAGTACACCATCGAGAGATGGTTCCAGGGACTCCTTGTAGTCATTCCATGGCAACCTCTCTTTGCGAACTGTAAGATCTCTTCTTTTCAGTCCATGATCATATTCGCGGTGCTCATCGTCCGCTCCCGTCTTAGTCATCTTGACAAATATTTGGCCAGTACTCTCGGAAGCTGTCGAAAATCGCGGTATTGGGGCTTCTGTACACATCTTGTAAAACCGTAGTAAAGACTTTCTGGAGGATTAACTCATGAATATGGTGTCGACAGGCGATGTGAAGCACGTCCTTGTTCAACCCTTGTTCCACCAGAGGGAGGCGAGGTTTTAGCAACATCATGGCATTCGTCCTCCGTCTCTTCAGTGCCGGTGTAGCTGCTGCTACTAGAGGATTCCAGTTGAACAGCCTTCTCGGCTGCTTTTGTCTCCTTTTCTGTCCTGTCTCATCTCGCCGGCTCGCTTTCAGCTCGGGCCGCTTGCCGTTCCTCCCTCCTTGCCAGCTGCTTGTCCACTCCAACCATCCGTCCTCAGCGCCCCGCCTCCCGTTGGCTATCAGGAAGTCTTTGTTCTCTTGAATCTTTATTAGACTCGGAGCTTGTTGGTAAGCGACGTCGACGAGGTTGGAGAGCTCCGCTTGGAACTCCTCTCGTCGTCTGATGGCCGTGACTGATTTCCGGCTGATGCTCTTCTTAAGTCCTTGCCACTCAGAGTGGAGTTTCCCAAGTTTCTTGATAATTTCTTGCTCGTAAGACGTGGGAATCCTCGCTTTTTTCCAAACGTTCAGGATCTTGCGTGTCGTTATAACAGTGCTTTCCTTGAGCGATTTCTTCTCAGTGTGGTGATGAAACAAAAGGGAAAGGCCTTCACCCTTTGAGGAAAGCTTGTTTCTCGAAAGTTCCGAGCTTGGCTGTCCCACAAGCCACATTTTAGTTTTCGATCACATATACTCTATTTCCAAAACAGTTTCTAAGAGGTTAGATGTGTTGTACCGGCTCCGCAGCTTCGTCACCCCCACTCAATTGCTGTCTCTGTACAGGGTCTTGTCCGGCACTGCATGGAGTACGCTTCTCGTGTTTAGGATGGTTCAACCCACGCAGCCCTACTTGATCAGGTGGAATCAAACGCTTTTCGTCTCATCAGTTCCATAACTCTTACTGACTGTCTTCAATACCTCTCTCTTCGCCGCAATGTTGCCTCTCTCTCTCTCTACTATCGCTATTATTTTGGACACTGCTCTTCTGAACTCTCTAACTTCATGCCTCCTCCTTTAGGGAGATCACGCAGTATCAAACCTTCGACACTCGTTCTTTTTCTGTCCAATTCTCTAACCCAAGAGTTAATCGGTGTTTTCAATCTTTCATCTACTCAACCAGTCAACTCTGGAACAATCTTCCTCAATCCATCTTTTCTCCTGTCTATGACCTCCAATATTTGAAACGCAAAGTGTCCAGGCATCTTGAAAACCCTGGACCTTGATTTTGGCTCTCTTCTTCTATGGGGTGGGCGCTTTAGCGTGCATTCGCCCTTGGCCTCTCTCTCCTGCATATAAAAAAAATTGGGGAGCGTTTTCGCAAGCATTCGTCCTTGGCCCCTCCTTCCTGCATAAAAAAAATAATGCATTCACCATTATTTATAATCTGAAAAGTAAAGACCGTCACGCCACGAAACACTCGAGAATCAAAGCACTTTGTGCACTACCAAAGTGGCACCGCTCGACTGTAAACAAAGCTCTCTACTACCGCTACTGCCACCTGGTGGTTGAAACGTGTACTAATGTACTCCCGTTTGTCCATCCGGATATTTCTCAATAAGAGCTAATAGGTTGTAAATGGTGAATGTTTATGCGCTTGAACAACACCTAAATATTATCAGATAAAAAAAAGGTGAATACGATTTATTTAGTCCCCCCCCCCCCCCCCCCCCCCCCCAAAAAAAAGAGGCAAGTCAACGATTTAAATTTCAAAAGTTCGTTTTTTCAAAGCATCCTAATATAAAATTCTAAACTAAATACAGGTCTGTATACAGACAATTTGCAATTGCGGATACTTGTGGTTTTTGATCCAGTTGTGTAGAGCAGTGGTGCACAAACTTTTTTGATGTGAGGGCCAAGCGAAGAAAATAACTAAATGTATTAGCCTACTTACTTTCCATCTAAGTCATAAATTGGGTCACTTTTATATTCTAACTTTTTCATTGACTTGAAAAGACCCGTGGGGGACACATTTGGCCCGCGGGCCAGGGTTTGTGCATCACTGGTGTAGAGGAAGCCTGAGGTAGTACGAATATGACTATGATTGATATACAAGTTTGTGCTGCCTCAGGTTGTTGAGTGGTGGTAAACTACGTACGTAAGCCTCGTCAGTACTTTGTCCCCACCCCCTATTTGCTTGGCAATGCTGCTGCGAGCTGCTCGTACCCTGAAAAGGGCGTATGGGTGGAATGGTGCTTTACGTAAAAGGATGTTTAACTCTTCATACTTCCGCTCCAACTATGAATGCCTCGATGAATATATATATATATATATACACATATATATACAGGCCCTCTCAGAGGTCCAGAGGGGCCCGGGCCACTTCCAGCTTTTGAGGCCCATAGCTAAACCCAATTATTACTTTCACTGCAAAACATTATATTCAAACCTGAAAGTTTCTAAATTTGAGGTCCCCCTTAAGCTTGAGGCCCAGGCCAAATGCCTTCCTAGCCCCCCCTCTGATAGGCCCTGTATATATATATATGGGATAAATTTCATTAATCCTTTATGGCGTAGTGTTACTTTACCGATTTTGTTTGGCTAATGTCAGACGATTTATTCAGTCACGGAAAGACCTCTGTGCAGTAAAAGGTTGAGACACATTTGCTTAATCCTTTACTGCACAGAGGTCTTTCTGAGACTGAATAAAATCGTCTGGCGTTAGCCAGAACAAAATCGGTAATAACACTGCCTGATAAAGGGTTAAACACGTAAAATATTTATTTATTTATTTATTTATTTATTTATTTATTTTGGGTACATTATAATGAGTTGATATCACGTAAACCGAGGAACCATCAATTACTTACTTTGGTAGTTCGCTTATGTCAAGTTTGGGGTGAAATCGGAGGCCAAAGCAGCCCACTGGTATTCAGTGTTACGTTGTCATTTGTGAGAAAAAGGCACACTTTGTCCTAAACTAGATTCCGGAAGTCAAGATCTCTCCGAGTTTACGGAAGTATATAAAATCTTTCCGAGTTCTCAGAAATCAAGATTTTCCTCAAATGCAACAAATACAAAACATGTGTTCGCGTCATTTTTAAGTGGATTTTTCTTCTTTTTATATTGTTCATTTTGAAGAAGCATCCGGTTGTGAAAACTACTTAATCCAAATATTGTTTTTTAAATTTAAAGCCATTTTCCGTGTATTGGGATATTTATCTTTTATGATATTTATTTATTTATTTATTTTTTTCCTGTTTAAGGTGTTTGCAACCCTGCTGGATTATTGACACCAATCTTTTATGATAGATAACCTTCCCTGAAATTCTGTAAATGATCGTTGGTTAAATTCTTATTTCATTTTGGACGTTTCATTTTGCTGTCGTCCGCATTCGAACCGTAAGAGAAATTCAAGAACGGCTTCTGAAGGCTTCAAACTCCTCAAATCGGAAAACGAATTAGTCTTTTTATGAATTTCATTCTAAAAATTTTTTTTTTTAAAATGTGGGTGTGTAGTTGTGCGTCCAATTCATGAATGCATTTAACCTTCAAATGATGAAAGATTCCACTCATGACACTTCGATCAAAGAAGTTGCAACGATTTGGGGTTGATTATGAAATTTATCATTGTTTTTCTCGCCTTTTCATCTTGTGAATTGTAGTTTCGGAAAATAGTTCGCCTATAAACAAAAAAAAATTTAAAAACATGAAAAATTACTAATCAGTAATGACTGAGTTCTGTTTTTTGTTTTTTTATTACGGTTATCAAAAAGATTAAAAAATATCCGAAATCAGAATAATATAAATTGGTAATTTTTTTGATTTTTAGAAATTTTAGATTTAGGCGAACTTTTTTCCAGAATTGTACGATCCTACCAAGATTTTATTCGATGTTTCTCAACCATTCACAGAAAAAAACGAAAATACTCGGTTAAAATATGGTTTACTACTTAGCAACCAAACTAATATGGTTAATTGAACTTAGAAATGATTGTGTTATCGATAATTTTTCAACCATGCACAGAAAACTTACTAGGTTAAAACAGCCATACAGCATGGGTAAGCATAGCACAACTGATACAGATGGTTAATTCAACCATACAGCGATTAGACTGACCATATTTATTTTTACGGTAGCAAACTTACAAATGGTTAGAAAAAGACCATTTGGAGTGACTCGCAAGTAAACTGGTGGATGGGTGCAACCAAATGGGGTACATTTTTTATATCATTTCCATCATTTCCTTTTACACACACACACACACACACACAAATATGAAGTCATTGTTAACTATTGTTAATAATATCTTCTTACACGTGATTAAACATTATATTGATAACTTTTTTTCCATTTTTTGTTCAAATTACGACGCAGCAGACCATCTGGAAAGTGATTAAACAGAGCATTTAAACGATACGTATGTGTTCGCTCACTGAAGAAATCTTGGTGGTATTAATTTCCGATTTCCGGTTTTTTTTCTTGTTTAACTGAAAGAAATAATGAAAGTGTGTGGGCATATGCATGTACTTATATATATATATGTGTGTGTGTGTATTACCTACGACCATGCCGTTTACATACGCATATACAGGGTGTCCCATAAGTCTGGTCTCGTAGGAAAATTTATTTTAAATTAAATTTATAAAAGTAATATTAGAAATAAAACAGATGTTCGAATTGATGTCTTGTTTCGGGACATTTTTTTTTTTTGTTGCGGATAGAAAAGGCTTCCGGAGGCCTTTTCCTCACGAGTGTAACTCGCTTTCATATTAGCCACTGCGTTATTCTACCTGCAAAAAAAAAAAAAAAGCCCAAAACGAGACATCAATTTGAACATTTATTTTAGTTCTAATGTATATTGTAAATGTAATTTAAAATTAAATTTTTCTGAGACCGGACTTATGGGACACCCCGTAGATTTGCACATCGGAGTCGAATTATTTGAACGCGTATTCGCTTTTATCGTTCGCTTAATTATTCAGTAAAATCTTTCCCGAGTTTGTGAATTTTTTTATGAATAAAAGTGAATAATTCCTTCATTAAATTCACTGCAAAGATACTGCGGAACAAAAGTGAGCAAAACGGTAATCTTTTTACTGTTTCTTTACGAAACTGTAATTTATGTACATAAAAGATGCAGTATTTTTTAAACTGTATTTACTTTTTCAAGATAATTTTAGTTTTAATTATTTTTTTTTAAAGAAAAGTTTAAATATACTTTTAAAATATATTCGTTGAGACGTTTATTTGGATAGGGAAGTTCCAGAGAGGTTGGGGAGGGGGACGTTAGAAGGGAATTTATATTTGGAGGGGCCATATTTGATTGCACTTTTCCTTTCGTTCGTCACACTTTCGTTTTACATAAATTGATGAAACTTCACACACACACACACACACACACACACACACACAGAACATGAATAGACGATGTATCACGAACGAGAATCGGGTCCCTTCATCATAAAGGTCAAAGGTCAAATAAAGGTGCATGTCATTACTGAATCGCTCGACATAAATTGATGAAGCCACATATGTATGGATCATCCCATGACTTAGGCCCCTGTATTAGAGCTCAAGGTCACAGAGATCAAAGGTCAAATGAAGAACCACATACTTTTAACAAATTAGTGGACCTTTATAAGTATGAATGTTCTCTAATGGAAAATTTCGTTGTTTTATGTAGAGAGGAATGACAAGATGTTAATTTTTCTCTTACTGATATTGGCACCTCGCGATACTCGAAAACTCATCGAAAACTAGTAATACGAACCAATTAACAAACTTACAAAGTATAGAATCACTACACATATTACAAAGTAAAAAAAAACGACCCAAAATGGTTCCTCCCTTTCATTTTTTTCAGTTGTAAAATGAATTTTTACTTATTGTAACACCACGTAATTGAGTAATTTTAATTTTGTGAAAAGTTATGAGAATGTAAATTAATTTGAACTATATATATATATATATATATACTGCATATAATGGTTTAAATAATCACTTGGAAATAAGTTTGCACTGATGATGGATGGAACATATTCCGAAACGTTTTCAGTAATTTATTAAAATATAAGTTTTAGTTTCCTTATTTATCATTACATTGATTTCTTGAGAGAGAGAGAGGGGCTATGTCGTAGCCACTGTCGTAACACCGTTTCTCGTTGATCAGCGAAGTTAAGCGACATTGGGTCTGGGTAGTAGTTGGATGGGAGACCGTCCTCGTGTCCAGATTATGTAGCGACCCGTGGTTCGGATCCCACGTAAAGCTGTAGGTCCCCTCCGTCATATGACCTTAGATGTTGCGAAGGAGGTTAAACAAACCCAATCATTCATCTTGAGAGAGAGAACTAGTGACTGACTGATTCTAATAACCGGAGTACCACAAGTGTTTTATGAGTGTGATAAAATATTTTTCGGATCTGTATGTGTAAATTATTATTCCACAAAATTGACTTTCTTTATACAATATATACTGGTTCCCGTGTTTGCAAAACACACACACACACACACACACACGTGTGGGTGTGTATATATATATATATATATATATATAATAATTATATATAAATATATACAGTATATGTGATGATGAAAATAACCACGAAGAAAAATTAAAACACGAAATAGTGTCAAGCACTTTCGTCTAATGATATCCTCAGGAACACTGAGGATGTCATGTCCTTGAGGATGTCATTAGACGAAAGCGCTTGAGCGTTTTAATTTTTCTTCGTAGTTATTTTAATCATAAATATTATTCACGTGTTATCGTGAAATTATATATATATATATATATATATATATATATATAACCCTTATCTTTTCTGCATGTTTTCCGCTCAGGCAATGGCAATGGGTATCGTTTTCGCATCGCATCTCGTTGAATGGCCACGAGATATACGATTACCGCGTTATCTGATTCAGTGGACAAACACAAATAGACACAATTTTAGTCGTAAACGGATCGATTTATTCTCAATACTATATATATATTGTATTGATAATAAAAATACGAGTATTTGAATTTGAATGTGAAACTTTAGCTTAAAGCGAGTTATTATGAAAGGTTTTTACATTTGAAAAGAAAGAACAACGGAGACGTGACTAGAATTTTTCTTGATACGTTGCAGGGAAATAATTTATTTAAATTTGGCTGTCTGGGAAATTTTTCCAAGTTGTAAGTAAATGTAGGTTAAGTACGGTTAGTTTAGGTTTGGTTGAGTAAGGTTAGATTAGATAATTTTGTTTCGTTGCGTTTCTTGATCGAGATCGAAATTAGAGAAAAATGTATCAATCTCGAGGGTTTGTCACGTCGGTCAAAAGTCTCGTCTTTGAAAAGGGCTCAGTGCCATTATTAGACACGAATGGTGGTGCTGTCGAGTAATGAAATAATATTCTTTCAGTGAATATTTGATGTGTAATCGGTGACTTATTAGTGAAAGAACTCAGAATGTTACCCTGCGCTTGCTGGCACTTCAAATGCCTCTATCAACTGAATAACAAACGCGCCGAAGCAATCTCTTATCGCGATAGCATCACTGATAACGCCTCCACTTTTTGACAGTTTAAAGTGCAAGAAATTACAATCTTTGAACATTAGTAAGAATAAATTTAAAAAAATAAAATGATCGTTATATTCAGTGCCAGCAAACGCGGGGTGAATATCTTGAACTGTTCCTAAGTCACTGTAATGATTTACACGTTAGATATTCATTTGTTTCATTTGAGGGATACTTTTATTTCACTAATCGGCAACACCATTCATGTCTAATAATTCACTTTAAGATGATGATCCATTTTGAAATATGTCTTACGTGAGATACAATCACGTTTAAATCGACTCTCGCTCATATATATATATATATATATATATATATATATATATATTAACTGCAAACACGCAATATAATTAACGTAAAGAACGACGCTTGTGTAGGAGAATATTCCGCGCAAGATGAGGAGGGAGAACGAAACAAATGAAAAAATGAGGTAACCACTCGGGAATCGAACCCGGGATCTTCCGATTGCCGGTCAGATATGATAACCATTACACCATGGGCCTCACTCGATCAAATGCCGTAATTCCCCTACATACGCGCAGAAACCAATGGTGGTTACCTCATTTTTTCATTTGTTTCGTTCTCCCTCCTCATCTTGCGCGGAATATTCTCCTATACAAGCGTCGTTCTTTACGTATATATATATATATATATATATATATATATATATATATATTATATATATATATATTATATATATATATATATATATATAAAATAGATTCCATGATCCTCATATCAGAGTCGCTATTAGTACTTGAGAGGATTTCAATCTGACAGAAATCAACGAAACATATGCATGACCACTTAACTGTTGATGGTTTCACTTTCATGCTTATTGCGAGGAATTTCACACAACGCCATCTAACACCAGAAATTTGAATTTGGACCTTTAAATTTGTTAGAGATGCTAATTGAGGGCGAATCATGGTTGTTGAGAAAAGAATTCGTTAAATGAATGTTTGACGTATGTTTTAAATTCAAGTACTTGGCTTTAGATTGCGTACTATGACGTTGAAATTTGTAATAACAATATTGGCTGAATATCAGATTCACGACAATGAATTTTACACCTTGGGTAAGTTATTCAATATTAATTAGGTTAGGTTACGTTAGGTCAAGTTGGGTTATGTTAAGTTTAGGTCATTATTTTGAACTCTTACAAAAATAATCTTAACCCTTTACTGCCCAAAAGGATAAATTTGTAACCTTTCAAATACACGCATTCATAACTTAACCCTACAAAATATTTGGGCAGTAAAGGGTTAAATTATATAAAATACAATTATAATTACGCTGAACTCTCCTAATTCGATATCGTCGGGGACCTGCGTCGATAGAATTACCGCGAAATATCGAATTGACCACACGGAATACCACACACACCCCCATTTCGCCTCGTAATTCGATAGATTTCATGATTTTACTGCGCACGCGTTTTGATGTTTGACAAAGACAGTTTTGTAATTAATAATTTATTTATAAACTAGTGTAAATATAGTATGTATAGTATAGTATATACACAGCATGTTGAATATACTGTATGTATACTAAAGTATATAGCAAGTATATATATATGTTAGAATGTTTCAGACCAACAAAGACCCTAGGATCCACATACTACGCATAGTATATGTACAGTATTTTATGCGTAAATGTAATCATTTATAATAAATTTTGTTTCAACAAACAGCCACCGTGGCGCTGCCATAGCTCAGGGCAGGGGACGCAGAGTGGACATGATCTTACCAGAATGGTCAACGTGTGGCACCACATGGGTAAGTTCGTGATTTTTTGGTCAATTCGATATTTTTCCCCAAAATTACGAAATTTTCTCTGATTTTATTCGTCAGAAAAAGTATAGAATTATCGCTAAATATCGAATTATCGCGAAATATCGAATTAGTGAGGGTTCAGTGTATTTCAATTTACCATTACATTTTGACTTCTCAACTTCATTAATGTTCTGTACTCACAACCGATAATCACATGACTAAGCTCCGCCCACTTCCTGTGCTGGAGCCTTTGAAAGACGTTCAATGACTGTCTTGTAGACAGTGCATGGTTTGATTGAGAAATGGAGTGATTGCATTTTTGACTGTTCGCGGATAATGGTTATTGGTGGTTGGTTGTATGACTGATTGGTTCAAAATTATTTGACAGTGCTCATACATGTGCGTTCTGATGTTGTATTGATTTTCCGATATATAATAACCTTTTATGGTAGTTACACGAAATTTAGGGGAACAGAGGGGAACCGAGATTGTATTTCTGCATTTTAAAAAAATCTGCTTATAGTTTCGTGTGGTCTGAAGATAACGCTCACCAAAATTTTTGCTTAAAATTATCTTAAGAGTTTATTTTGATAATTTTTAACCCTCTACCACCAAATGGGTCCAACACGTACTGTTTCAAATTCAAGCATTTAGACTACAAAAACGTCTGCCGTTGAAGGGTTAAGTGTAAAACTCGAATTGCCAATGTATGAGGGATGAAATAAATCTTTATTTTTCTGAACAGTTGGTATGAGTCTTAATAAGATTAGCTAGTTTACTTTGTCTTATGTAAAGCATCAAATTAACAATCTGGACTCACGGGTGAGTCTGAAAACGTTCACCTGCTACCATTTTACCTAATTATAGGTTCAAATGATTCGTATTTGTTCAGTCAAATGAATAATATAAAGACTGGGTCGTAACCCGTCAATGTAGTTCATATTAAAATATGTCTGCTTCTTGTTTATAATGTGTACATCACTTAAAATTATAAGAAACGATGGTACTTTCCTGTTATCCCGGACCCCAGACTTTTTTCCAGTTGCCAGACTTCAATTTTGACACAGAATATTTTCGTTAAAACTAACGAAAATATCACGATTTAACCTAACCCTACCAACTAATTAGGTTAATTGAATACCCGGTTAGGTAAACTGTACGCCCTTGATAATTGGTTAGGTTAAGTCGTGATATTTTCGTTAGTTTTAAAGAAAATATTTTGTGTCAAATTGAAGTCTGGCAACTGGCAAAAAATCTGGGGTCCGGGATAACAGGAAAGTACCGAAACGATTAATTTATTAATAGATCAAAATTTAGTTAAATATAATGGTAGAATAACAAGAAAAGATAGATGTATGATCGTTTCAAAAAAAATCCTGTCGTGAAAGTCAGTTTCTCACCGATCTTTTAAGGTAAGAAACATGGAGTTTGACGACTTGATTTTTGGAACTCCGCGTACGTGTAAGCAACCTAAATATTAGGCCTAAAGTTCCAAAGTTTGCGTTACTAGGTTATGTTCTATTGCGTTAAAAATACAACTAAATCAATACTTAAGGTTTGTATGAATTTGTTCTCCAGTGTTTTTAATTCTGAAGGGGGCTTGTACAAGCCTAACCCTGTATTCACAACTTTTGTAGCGGTTGAGCTGACTATCTTAGCCCAGACTAATATAACTGAACAGCTATGTTCGGATAGGTAATTTCAACCCTATGGTAGAAGATTATTTAGTAGCCTAAATGGATCACCTGAAGATCAGGGTTTCCAGCCTTCTTAGTTAGCTTTATAAGGCTAACTAATGAAGATATCACGACCTAACCTAAACAATCGTCAAAAGCGTACAGTTGACCTAACGATTGGTTAGGTTAGGTCGTGATATTTTCGTTAGTTAGCTTGCTTTATAAGGCTAACTAGAGAAGGATGGGGGCCCTGATCTTCAGGTGATCCAAAATTTCTGCTATGCGAGTGTGGTGAGCTGATTAGACATAGGTAGGTTTTAGTCTAATTATAAAGTCCAACTAAACGTAGAAAGCATATTTAGTCTTACAGGCCTAACCTAATTTTTTTCAATGACAGAAAATAATTTCCATAGTACAAGCAATACTAACAGTATATACATCCTATTTTAAATAGCATTCGATGTGTTTAAAAATCTCTGCAACAAATCGTGCATTAACCTCCATAAAGGATCTACAGTACGTTAGTTTTAACTCTTAACTAACATGCGTGCGAAGTAACTTAGCTCTGCATATTTATTAAAATAAAATCCTTACAAAGCCACACTAGTTACAATTCGTGTGAAATGTTCATAATGATACGCCCTAACATCAATAACACTGTAATGAGAGGGTTGTTTGACCTCTTTCGCTACATCTAAGGTCATATGGCGGAGGGGACCTTCAGCTTTACGTGGGATCCGAACCACGATTCGCTACAGCTACATACAGGGTGGGCAAAAGGTCTGGGCACCCTATCAAAATATTTATCTAGGGTCAATGAAAGAAAGCCACCACCTACCCGTTTGGGGATGGCTTTCTTTCATTGATCCGTTAGCCTTATAAGGCTAACTAACGAAAATATCACGACCTAACCTAACCACTCGTTAGGTCAACTGTACGCCCTTGTCGATTGGTTAGGTTAGGTCATGATATTTTTGTTAGTTAGCCTTATAAAGCCTTATATCACCACCTACCTAAATAACTTAACAGATCAATGAAAAACAGCCACCCCCGAATTGTGTCAATGAAAGAAAGCCACCCCCGACCCGTTTGGGAGTGGCTTTCTTTCATTGATCCTTTATCTGTAATATAATTGAGGCAGAGTCTGTCAAAAAAAATTATTCTATGAGCTGAAATCGGATACCAAAGATTTTGAAAAGAAATTAAGACAGTGAAAACTTATATTTACTTTAAGTTCACGAGGAACGTTTGTAAAGCTTAACAATGACCCCCTCCTAGTAATTGGGGGACGAAGGCCCCAGCATCGCATATCTAGCTAAATGGGCCCTACGGGCCCACTTTAGCTAGAAAAGAACGCAGCAATGAAAATCTTAAGCTTCACATCCGAACTAATTGTATCAAGATTTGTGAAGTTTAAGATTTTCATGGCTGCGTTCTTTTCTATAGTTTTATTGATCGAATAATTAATTGGCTCGCCAGTAATTGGTATATCTAATTTTTATACATTTCATATTTGCACATCTGATTTTTTCACATTTTAGTAATATTTTGTTGAATTAAAAATTAAATTAAATGTTAAACCTGTCAATATGCAATACATTCTTTCATGTACACTTATCTTATTTTGAGGGGGTGCCCAGACTTTTTGCCACCCTGTAGTCTGGACACAGATGACGTCTCCCATCCAACTACTCTCCGACCTAATGTCGCTGAACTTCGCTGACCAACGGGAAGCGGTTACGATGGTAGTGCTCTAACATCAATAACTCACAACATAGACATATGGTAAATTTATGTTAAATATAACTTATATCAACTCTCAGATCACATTAACATATTGCTTCCCAGTGTATATCACTTTAACATATTGCTTCCCAATATTTAGGATAAGGAGTACGATAAAAGATGTTCGCTTTAATAAAGTAAAGGCATAAAAAGTAAATCATAACATGTTAAAATATTAGATTGCTTCCCAGTGTTAGGTCAACTGTATGGCTCTTGATAATTGGTTAGGTTAAGTTGTGATATTTTCGTTTAAAACTAACGAAAATATCACAACTTAACCTAACCAATTGTCAAGGGCATACAGTTGACCTAACCGGGCATTCAGTTAACCTAACTGGCATTATATCCCATAGAATGAATTTTGTTTTATTTGTCCTTTAAATTTTTTGTTTTAATGTAATTGAATTTGTGGATCACTTTAACATATTGCTTCCCAGCAACCTCTCTTTAACATATTTCTTCCCAGGAGGGATCACTTTAACATATTGCTTCCCGAATGCTTTGGGAAGCAATATGTTAAAGCAGTGGTCGGCGAACTTTTTTGGGTATTTCCCCAAAATATATTTGTGTGCAACGATATTACCCCCCTAGACTTGAAATTATTTGTTCGAAAAAAATATAACTTTGATAATTAATTAGCCTCGCTTATTAAATAATAAATTTTTGTGCAATTTTATTTATATGTTTATTGAGCCTTCATTACCCCCGAGATTTTCATTTTTACCCCATTTGGGGTAATTTACCCCGGTTCCCCGACCCCTGTGTTAAAGTGATACCAATTCTCTGTACTTGCCATTGATTTCTTTTCTTGTCCTCCAGATAATCTGGGTAAATAACTGTAGGAATGCATATTCACTTATTATTACACTCAAAATATACAGTAGGCCTATAAAAGCGATTTGGGGGGGGGGGACTGTTTTGTCCTTCATTTTTTTGCTTTAAATCATCTCTCGTCCTTCGGAGTGAAATGATTGTCCGTATCTTTTCCTTTAAGATATCTGGTTTTGCTCTCGTATTTTCGCTAACGTATTAATTTGAAATAAATTAAAAATAAATTTTGGATAAAAGTGCCTTTTGTAACCACCATTTGTAACGTCATATTCCATACTTGAATTAGGTGTCATTTCCCCAAAATTGTCGCCTCCGCTTCTGGATGGTAGTTTAACCCTCAGGTAGGAAGAAACAAAGACCATGTCACGTACAGAAGAATTAATTTTTCCGAGAGACTCTTATTAAAAAAGTCTATTCTGGGCATCATACCAATAATGCCATTAACTTAATTATCTGGAAATCCACTGACATAATTCCCAAATAAATTGAATTTCACTATGGACACTGAACACGAAGAAAACCTGGAATGCAATATACGTACAGTAAGTGCAATACTGTAGATACTAAACTTTCTTTACAATTAGTGATCAAAATAAGCTTTGTTATTAATAGTGTACAAGTTAGTTTTCGATGTACAGACTTGTAAAAAATTTTTATTATACAGTAATATCATTACCAGGAAATAAAGTAAAAAATAGATTCTATTTGGGAGGGAAATTTAAAATCATTAATATATTAAGAAATGGTGAACATGATCACAGAACTGACATCTTAAATATGTATTGTTTGCATGTTTTTAAAATGATATCGTTTCATATTTTTTTAAATTTTGAAAAAATCGGTGGTATATTTTTTTAAACACTGATGTCACGATCTAAAAAGGCTTTTTAATTATATTACCAACCCATTTGCGTAATGTTGCATTGAAAATTCAAACCTTTTACAATTTCAAACCTTTACAAAGGATAGAATTCCTTTCGGGAGAGATTTTTATCTGATCCGATTTGGAATTAAAAATATATCACACTCAAATATTAGTGTCTGGTTTCTCTTTAATCTCTAATTTTTTTTCCGAACCCCTGACGATGATACGATCAGTAAGGCCAAAATCAGTGGAGACCAGCATTTCTCTTATTTTTTTTAATTCTATTAATTTCATTACTTGATTAGCCTTATTTTATTATTTAATACTTTATTTTTATTATTTTTTATTAGCATTACAATTATTTTTTTTTTATTATTATTTTTACTTCAAATAGGCAAAGAATGTAAAAATTTTAGTCTTATTAAATCTTATTCAGAAAATAATTTTAAAAAAATTAGGCTTTATAGAACGTAATTTTAACCCTATTATTTTTAATTATTCAGATAAGACTCGTCTCCTATATGGAAATATTTGGTTTTCATCCAATCTCCGATAACGATAAATAAATATTCCATCAAATGTTCTTTTTACTTTTCTCAAAAGAATTCTGTCGATACAAATGAACTCTGGCACCAGTTTCGATACCATTTCTATCTTCACAAATGAACCATTGTCTGACGCTATTGACATCTGCCAAACATATTTACGTGAAAATTCTAATACTGTTCTTCGTAGGAACAAAATTGGACATGGAAACTGCTAAATTTTGCTATTAAAGATAATATATTTGTATAACGAACATTATAAAAAATAAATTGATGGCGTAACTATGGGCTACCCACTTGGACCTATTCTAGCGAGCGCGTTTCTATTATTCAGTGAATGATTCATATTCAAACCTCTTCTGTAGAATAATATGCGGACAATACATACTCATTATGTAAATCTTGTAATCATGTTCATTGTTCCTTGCTATACTGATGCTAAGTATCTTGATATTAAATTTAGGGGCAAAATAGAATCTATTTTTATACTTTATTTCATGGTAATGATATTACGTACAAGAATAAAACTAATTTCACAAGTTTGTATGCCAAAAACCCACTAGTACACACTTAATAAACTTCACCATTTACACATTTTAAACGTAATTTAGTATCGAACCTTAATATATTGCAGTAGAGATTTATGCTTTTATTTTGGTATTTATGCTAAACTTAATTCCTGGACAATTTGTAATAATTGGTTTCTAATAAGTTACAATAAGGTTTATTGGTAAGGTTGTAAATAAAGTAATTAATTGCAATAAGAGTATCAAAATAACAGTTCCGAAAGATACTGCGTATTTCACTATTCCTTACATTGACAATTCCAGATTTACGATTAGAAATGCGCCATCTACAGGGTGTTCGAAAAGTCCCGTCATCCCCTACAAAATGTACATATTATAATACCAATTTTATTTTTGTACAATAAATGAATTTTTACAGGAATTTTAGCCTCAAATTTCACTAAAAGTCATCTTTAGATAACAACTAATCATTAAAGGCAAGATTTATGCGCTGAACCTCTAGTCCACTCCTGAGAGCGATCGGTTACCTGCGTGCCGCCCCGCCGCTTGCTCGATCAGGGTGGGCTGATCGGCTAACCATCCTCAACAACAACTAATCATTAAAATCTCTCTTTTTACAAATACAAAGATACAATCCTAGTTTTCCTGTGCTGCCATATAATTTGTAAATTTATATGCTTACTGTAAATGACTTTATATTGGAAAAACGATATGACGCCTCAAAATACGCATCCTATGAGCAGCCAACTATACAACCAACCAAAGCCTATTGTCAGCGAACACAGTAAACTTCGATCCGCAGATTATGAAATCTTTCTATATTTTTATAACCTCGATCCAGATTTTAACTCTGAGACGTCAGTAAAAATACTTTTTCCGACTAATGTTCCCACTTAAAAAGAATTTTTGTTTAATTTAACTCTTTACGGACAAGTCCGCAGCATATGCGGTCACTCTTGTTACCAGAACGTATAGGTTTTATTGTTATTGAAAACTAAATATTTTAGTAACTAGTTACTGAAATGATACACGTAGAAACATTTATAGAAACGAGGCATTGTAGTACAATTTATATTATTATTTCTGGTGGACCTTAAGGTACCATCCGTCGTTAAAGGGTTAAACAAGACATTTGTTTGGATCTTAGTTTAACAAAGTAGTGTGTTCAAAACTGAGTTCCAGTTTTTGTTAGAATTGAACTAAATAAATAATATTACTTGAATATAAATTTGGTTTAGATTAAACGCGTGTTAATCATATTCACTTGAAATTGGGCTTGAATTCATAGAGAAAATTTAAAATATATAATTTAAAAATCTTACTTAGGTTTAAACTAAGTAACATAATTTATTTAGTTTGATTTTAACAAAACTGGGCTTTATAATTTTGTTCTTGTAAACCAGTTGTATTTAATCTGGGGTAATTACCCTTTTTTCGGGGGGGGTGGGGAGTAACAAGCTGGCACCATGTCCAGAAAAAAAAGCTGAGTTATGGGTCCACTAAAATTTTTTTATTTTTCCTAATTTTCCTTTTCTCATACTTGCCATTTAAAAATGGGAGGGGGGGCGGTAATTACGGTTTTGTTGGCGAGCTCAAGGAGCAACAGTGCGAAAAAAGGTTAAATACCACTGGTCTAAACCCAAGTAAATTTCTCGTTCAAATTCAAAGAAATGTATTTTTTTAATATTGAATTAACATTTGGATTGTCGACAAATAGTGATTCATTTATACATTCGTTTTTATAAAGAAAAATTTGTATTTTTCTCAATTTTTTATCCAACCTCCTTTTGCTACTAATACTTTAAAACATTCCTTTTGGGAAAACAACGCCTATATTTTCTTACCTTTTCAGACTAAAGTTGAAATATTTATGAGATAAATAATAAAAACATTTTCTTTTTGGTTTATGGGTCATTACAACCGTCAACATGATTTAAGACTTTCCCATATTTAGGTAATATTAACAATGCTTTACATTTTCTCCCTTGTAAAATTATTTTTGGAATTGGCTCGTACAATAAATATATATATATATATATATATATATATATATATATATATATATACAGTTATATATGACTTCATATCGCAACAGAGGCTTCTTATTTGTAAGAAGGAAAATTGCTTTTTTTCCACTAAATTTTTAATACAATTACATTTCATTGTAATTATAGTAGCTATTATATGCTCGGCTATTTTATTTAGTTAGTTACCCTTGGAATATTAGTTTCTTTTTTCCTCAATATTCAAAGAAAACATATCGTGGAGACTAGTATTTTTCCCCCAAGTATCTGCAACCTTTATTTTTTCTAGTTTATCATACTGGCAGACGGAGGGTTTTCTGCAGACACCAAACAATGAGGGTAACTCACGGAAAAAAATATCTGGTTGAATTAACTATATTATTTGACAATAACTTACATTACTGTAATAAACGCTTGAATTTGTTACCCCCATAAAATAAGCATGCGTAGTGGGCAAATATTTAACTACCGTTCCGTGAACGGTTTTCCGCAGTGTTTTACGACGGGGTCAGGAAATGATGTAGGACTCAAGACGGTCTCGAGACCTTTTTCTTTTCTAGTCTTGGTCTCGGTCTCGACTACGTCATTGCTGAGTATGTTGATGTTCCTCAAACGCAACGAACACTTATCTTGTTTTAAGTAGGCAGTTAACTGCTGAAAAATGTCACAAACTATGAATTTGTGAATAAATTATGAGTAAATTTTGCAATTGTCACTCGATATCCTCTTTAGAACCTTTATTCCTGAATGTGAAATACAGAGCTTAGGAATTAGGCATTACACAGTATTGAATAAATGCAAAAAATTGCGTATGGTTTTGGTCTCGGTCTGGAGACCTTTTTTTTCTGGTCTCGGTCTCGGTCGCTTAGGTCTCGAAAAACCGTTCACGGAGCACCATTTATTTTCGGCTCTCTTGTCCTTGGATCAATGTACGATGCAAATAAAGGGTGCAATGCCCATGGCAGTACTTTGCGGGGTAAAGGTATGAAGGGGAAAACAGACGTGTTTCTGACCTACTCGGTGGGAACTCCAGTATTCTGAAAATGGGGAGGTGAAGGGGTGGCAGAAAGATGGGCCTGGTGGGTAAGGACAAAGTTTGCTTTTGGGAGACGGGAAAGGAAAATCTATGAGAGATGAATCAAAGTATGATTATTATTTTTGTTTTCTGTAAATTCCAAATGACTAAAGTGACCAATATGGTGACAAATTGGTGAACTTGAAACGTTACTTTGTTTTCCACTCCAGGTTTTTTCCAAATTTTATTCATAAAGTTATTGTTTAAAATTGAAATAAAACTCCAAATCTTTCTTTTTACTTTTTCAAATCGAATCGACATTTATTCACGACTGATTTATACGACAAGATGATTAAATCACAGAATGAGCAACGCCTAAACTACGCAGTCGTGCACATTTATCGCTATCCCAATATACACAAACACACTAGGTAGCGCCACGTGTCTTTAAACTGATGACTGGCTCTACTAGTCATTGGGTTCACGCGTTTAGTATAACAATGCAGAGTTGCCAGGTTTCAAACGTGGCCTATCGCCAAATTCGTGTTCCCAAATTGCCAGTTTTATCGGGTTTCATTTTTGCAGAAAATCGACACGTTTCAAAAGTACAGCAAACCAATGCATTTTTGCGTATCAGTTTGGTGATTTGGCGCTGTACTGGGAGTAACGAATTAGCTTTAAATTTTACCATTCTTAACTGTCATTGGTTCGAAAGACAACTGGACTTGCGAGAGACTGGATGTTTTGTTGGGTTGTTGTTTTATCTCCACGTAACTGACAGTATCGTATTCTGGGCGATGTAGTTAGATGTTTTAGGGGAGACGGAGGGGGAAGCTAAGCCACCTCCTTAACGTCGCCAGTGGACCTACTATGTAGGTAGGGAGTGCTGAATAGAGCCATGCCTAAAGAAAAGCATAAAGGAGTCATTGTGTGAATACTGTAACGAAAGAGTATTGGATTTAAGGTGCAGAAATGTTTTCCTTTCTCTTGAGTGGTTAGCCTTTTCAAGAAATGAAAGGTGTCCTTCAGTGGACCCAACATAACCCAACATAATCCGAATACAAGTTAGAGGGGGTACAGAACCCCGCCCCCCTCCACCTCCACACTTCTGTAGGCGGAGACTTCTGTAGAAGTAACAAACATTTTCAGATGTCATTCCGTTACTAATCCATATATATATATCGGGTCATCCCATAAGTAATGTCGTTTTTTACGATAGATTAAGTTTAAACTAGTTCTACTCGGTTTAAGCATAAATTTTCCGAAGGTTATATCTAAGAGGAGATCTATCGTGTTTCGCTATATACTTTACAAACCTTGACCAGTGAAGACGTGTGTTTTGCTTTATGTGAACCCCGCATAAACATGGCGGTATCAGAAGAGCATATCAGGCATATAATGCTTTACGAGTTCAAAAAAGGGAATAGTGCTACTGAAGCAACGCGAAACATTCAGGACGTTTATGGCAACGATATTCTGCATGTGAGGAAATGTTAAAGATGGTTTCAAAAGTTTAGGAATGGTGACTGCTGTTTGACAGATGCAGCACGCTCTGGACGTCCTGCTGAGTTTGATGATGACCTGCTGTTAGCCGCACTTGAAGAAGACTTCAACAAATGTCGAAGAATTGGCCCAGAAACTCAATTCATCCCCGTCCACCATCCATCGACATTTGTAACAACTTGGGAAAGTGCCTAAGTTAGGAAAATGGGTGCCACATGAATTGTCGGTCGACAATCTGAGGGTGCGGGTAAACATTAGCACAGCTCTTCATTCCCGTGAACTCCAAGATCCGTTTTTGCACCGTTTAGTGACTGGTGATGAAAAGTGGATACTGTACCAGAATGTTAAGCGCCGTCGACAGTGGGTTTGTGCCGGAGAACCAGCGACACCACAGCCAAAACCAAATCTTCACCCTCGGAAGGTGTTGCTTAGTGTTTGGTGGGATAAAGGTGGTGTAATACACTTTGAAACCTTACCACACAGCCAAACAATCACCGCTCAAGTCTACTGTCAACAACTGGATCGATTGAACACTGCACTAAAAGAAAAGAGACCTTCTTTGGTTAATCGTAAAGGAATCGTGTTCCACCACGACAACGCACGTCCTCATACCGCTCGGATCACTTCTGCAAAAATTGAGGAGCTTGGGTGGGAAAAACTTCCACATCCTCCATATTCTCCAGACCTTGCGCCTTCAGATTATCATCTCTTCAGGAGTCTGCAAAACTATCTTGACGAGAAGCAGTATACTTCTTTAGATGACCTGCACACCAGTCTTTGTACGTTTTTTGCCTCAAAACCGCCTGAATTTTATAAACATGGCATTGAAAAGCTTGTAGGACGATGGCAGAGTGTCATTGATTCCGATGGAAAATATATACTAGATTAAAAAGTTTCAGTTGAGTTTTTTTTTTTGTCCTTCAAATTCCGATCTAAAAAACGACATTACTTATGGGATGACCTGATATACAGTGTGTATATATATATATATATTATATATATATATATATATATAATGAGTGAATAGCTAAAATCCAGTTGCGTTTGCAAGTATTGTCATACATGTATTCTGATTATAGATATGTTGCAGTCAATGTTCAAAACCAGAGAATTTATAAAGTAGCTGAAATTTTTAGTAATTTTGTGAAATGCCTAATTCACTCAAGTCAGTTTACAAATTAACTGAAAATTCCACACAATTTACAAAGTGCCTAAGTATTTCGACTGTTTATTTGACATATTCACTCAAAAGAGTTAAGAAGTTATTTAAGCGTAATTTAGTGTTGGTTGGTTCATAATTTACCACAAATTTTTCGTTAATTGATTGGAAGTCTACTTATACTTGAAATATTATTTAGATTAGATTGGCAATGGTTAGGTTAGGTAAGGTTATTAGGTAGACTGTTAAGATGAGATTAGGTTATTAGGTGAACTGCGTTAAAATGAGGTTAAATTAGGTTAGGTTAGGTTAGACAGTTATGGGTAGCGACAGTTATGGGTAGCGTGAAAAATGAGGGAGTAAGGTATGGAAGTAATATTGAGGTAGTGATCTGTCTGTCTGATTTTGGTGTCATTGATTAATATTATCATTATTACGGGCGGCAATGTGAAACTTAAGATTTTCATGACCATTCTTTTCTATAGTTTTATCGCGGTGCTGGGGCTTTTGGGCCCAGTAATTGGTGTGGGGGATGGGGGCTGGTCTCGCACACATTTTTGTTCATTACTCATCACCCCAATCCACCATACGAAGTTTGGTCGAAATCGGTTGACAAAGTAAGTTTTTTCTGCAGACAGACAGACAGACACATTTTTGGTTTATAGTGGTAATTTATATATATATATTATATATATATATTATATATATATATATTATATATATATATATAATATAATCAACTTTTCTTTTTTTCAGGTGCAATTGAAGAACTTTCTACACAATACCGAAGATATGGTGTTTAACAGGTATGTCAAGCGCTTTCATTTACGTTTCAAGGATTAGATTCACACAACGAGTAGGAAACTTTTTCTTTTGGCTTATTTAAGAAACTGATGTACTTACTTAAATTAACTCGCCATTAGTGGTTAAGTTCTTCCCCATAACCTGTCATCGACAGGTTATTCCATCGAGAAGTCCTTTTAGGGTTAGAATAAATGAGGTTAGGCTAGGTTTGGTTGGGTTTTGTTATTTTAGGTTAAATTCAGTTATTACAGTGTCAATGGAATTTCCTGTCAACTATATATCAGAGGCCGTTCTTGGACTGGTGCATTGGGTAGGCAGAATATTTTATATATATATATATATTTGGCAAACAAACTTAATTTCATTACACATTCTAAATGCAGTTTTGATGAATCGTGTTTTGTACGTGCTTTGCTCAAATTTTTAAGATCTCGATATCCTTCTTTACTCCATACCTCGTTTCCAGAATCACCATTAAAAAGTAAACAAGGCCAACAGAACAATTTCTGTCTTATTCGGCATCCAGTCAGCCATATTTTTTTTGCTAAACCAATCATTTGAGAAGGCTCTATTGCTTTGTTTATCAGATGTTATTATTTTGAAATTATTTAATTTAGGCCTACCTGAGTTTTCAATCTGAATTTGCAATTCTCTTTCCAATTTTAAAAAATTGTTTTTTAACAGATAGTCGACACTAATTTCTATTATAATAAGGCACTAGAATAGTAACTTGTATTGAAAAGAAAGGACATAGATCACATCATCTATCACTCACACGTCAAACTTGTCACACTAAAGACTAAGTGATTTGTATATTCGCACAACCCCCCCCCCCTCCCCAATCCCCTTGTGATGTCTTAAGGGGCCCATACACGCTCAGTGGCACTGCACAGTGCAAACCCGGTTTGCGCATGCCAAGGCCTTTGCCCAGACACTACTCGTGAGCACTGAGCTACTTTGCTCAGTTGTGCCGTGCTTTCATCGAGTGAGGATGTCAGCTACACTCTCTGAAGACGACCTTATATTGATTGCGTTCACGGTGTCAGCGCAAGAACTGAGCGAAAGCTACACGCCTCCCCATACACGCTCAAACTAGACATGTGCATTGCTGGGACTGCGCATGGATTTTCAGGAAGCGAGTGAATTAGCACAGTGCACGCGCGGGGCCCGCGCATTTCCGCAAACTACCCCTATACACGCACAAATTGAACTACATAAACCAGTTTGTGCAGTGCACATGCGCATTTTCAATGAGCGTGTATGGGCCCCTTTACACCATTCGCCTATCAATCTTCTTCCTTTAACCCCCACCCCCCAAATCGAGTTTCTCATATTCTTCATATGGGATAGCTGATAATGAGCGTAAGCGTGCAAAATGTATCGTTTAGTAGGAAAGTCCGCGCGCTGACTATATGTACATTTACTCTGTATTAAAAATGGCATATATCAAATCCGCCACACTAGTTGAATTTATATTATACATTCAAGGTAGGCAGGGCGTTTTAAGTTGTAATAGCTACTATGAAAAAAAGAAATTGTATGATATTGGATTAAGAGGGCGCGATCGACAGATTTTGTCTAATTGCGCTAATTTATATTGATATATTTATGCTTCTAAAGTTTGACAAAATTAATGGTCAGGCAAAGCCTACCCTGCCTACCCTATATATACAGTCAAAAGAATAGAAACGACATAAGTGTTAAGGAACGTTTCCACACACGAGGAGGAGAGATAACGAATAATGAAAAATGAGGCGAACCGCCCGGGAATCGAACCCAGGGCCTTCCAATTGCCGGTTGAATGCTCTACCATCCATTTTATTACTATTTTTTAAAAATCTTTCGAGACGTACTATATCTTCAAGACGTTTAAAAATGTAACTGTCCAGCTGTCTCGTTATTTATTTTTTCATGTTGGTCAGATTTTGAGGGACTCGTTTTCTAAAGATTTTTCCTTAGAATTCTCCATAAATGTTCAGTAGGATTCAGGTCTGGAGAATGGGGTGGTTAATCGAGACATGGCATGGAGCATTTGTTATATTAAAAAACTATGGTGTTAGACTTAATTGATTTTTTAAGTAATTTGACTATGGAAGGTTTTTGGACTGTTCTTGGTATCTCACTATTGGGTATTTGAGTTCATTCGGCCTTCGCATGAAAAGTTTTCCAACCCCTGACGAGGAGGTACATCTTCATGATGATGCCTCTAAATCTAACTGTCGAGAAAATAGTTATTATTGTAGGTCTCTGGCAGAAGCGGACTGGCTCAAACATTTCCACCGGCCAGGTGTCACTGAGAGGGCCCCCAAAAAGCTTCAGTAAATTCTGCCCCCAAAAAGGTGTTTATGAATGTTTTAAAAATCTAGTAATTTTGTCATGACCTGTAAATTCCCGCGAGTTTTGAATATAATTTTGAACTCAAACAAAATCAAATCTAATTAATACGCAGTCAGGGAATGACGAGGTGTACTTCTGAATACACGAAAGGCCTTGGAATCATTTTTCTTTTTCATTGTGGATTTGCATTATATATATATATATATATATATATATATATATATATATATAATGAAAATCATAGAAAGAGACTTTTTTTCAATCCCAAACTAAACTGTCATTTACTTAAACTATTACAAAGAGGCCCATCATCAACAGAAGGCCACAGGCCTTTCTTCTTTTAGTTACGCCTCTAATAAAAATAATATATATATTTATATAGCGCACAATATCAATTGAACAACGTTTTCAAAGGCGTTTAGAAAAAAGGTATATGAGGAAATTATTGGGGGTGGATTGTAGGTTTGGGTATGCAGGTTCTTGGGATCTAGGCTGAACTGGCTGGGCCATGCTGACCTTTATTCAGCTCCTAAGATATTTGTGTTTAAAGCTTAAAAATATAAAAAAATAATTACTTAAATAAAAATTCAGTAAATTACTCACGTTATAAAGACCAAGAGCAAAAAATCGGCGCGCCAGCACAAATGCAAATGCAAATATTTACTTTATTTACTTAATTTTATTTTTCGCGCCAAAAATAATGTCCTAGAGTGTTGATTGGTTATACTAGAAATCTCAGAAATGCGTTTGGCAACATAGCGATTTTTAACATTTATTTAATTAATTTTCAACAAATAAAATAAATATATAAATTTATTTAAATAAATTTATTTAAACGGACATAATTTATCAACGAATAAACTAAAGTTAATAATCCTAAACAATTTAAATATCAATTATTTACTAGTATTAAAAAAAGTGGACAATTTTTAATGCTGTTTTGTCGCCAACGTACGTTGCCGTGTTGGCACTTTTTTTTTTGACTCCTGTGAACACCCCTGAGGTCTTATATATAATACGTCGAACAAATTTAGGGCCCCCAACGGAAAGGGCCCACGGGCCGGTGGGCCGCAGGGGTGCGCGCCTGGTCTCTGGCCTCTCCTATACTCGCCTTCTTACGAAAGTTAGACTTGGAGTTTCAAAAACCTGCCAAAACAAAATAGAATTATTGAACATACTGTATAAACTATTTAGCGAAAACAATTGTTGCTAAAAAGGGTTCTTATATTTCATATTAAAAATTAACTTCAATTACCATGAAATTATTTCGTCAGAGCAAAGTACCTTCGACCAATCCTCAGAGATCCATTTTTATGCTCTTTTTTCCTCACTGTAATCTCTCTCTGCGATTAACCTCTGACAACTAAGGCTTATTTCTTGCCTCGCATCCTTTGAGCCCTTTCTTTATTAATTTATAGGAGATTGTAGACAGCTCTCGACCAGGGAAGTACTCTGGGGAGGACGTTAGGCAGGAGACAGGGAGTGCTGGAACTCTCGTTTATCCTGTCACTGCCCTCCTCAGTTGATCTTTTTCCGTATCTCATTTACCTTGTGAGCAGTCCAGTATGCTCTCAAACACACGCTTCTCCCTCTATTCCTCATTACACATACATGCATCTTCCACACTACACATTCTTTTCAAAATTAAAAAAAAAAAAGCAGTTTTTAACAACTTCGGAAACCTTGATTTCGGCTTTCTCCTTTTCCTTCTATGGGAGGGGGGGGGGGCATTTTTGCAGGCATTCACCCTTGATCCGTCCTTCCTGTATAAAAAAAATAGCTCGTCTAACCGTAATTATAGTTCCCGTTAGCTTCTGTAGGTCAGAACGGAGGTCCAAAGTCGTTTTGTATGATCACTGAAATGAAGGAATTTTACTAGTTTGTCTTCCAGGCTGGTTGTCATGTTTAATACAACTTCGATGCGTATTGGCATGACACTTAGCCTCTGTATAGCGTTTTAATGTAGTTTGAACGACACTTTTTGAACATTTTAGTTTTTTTGCAGGGTTTTTCAAAGGTCCGATCCCATACGGATTTCAGGTTATTATTTTTTCTGTTCCAGTTAACCTATTAAGTTCATAAGGATATTGACGGAATACACACCCCAAGAGAAGATGGATTTGGTGTTGTTACACCTTGCGAGCATGAGTCAGATGGAAGCTTGCCAAGTAGTAGCGTGTGCTAGGACAGAATGTACACGAGTAAAAAACTACATGGCATGCACTTTAAACAACTTTTGTAATAACACAAAAAATTAATAATCTCAAATCTCTATGAGGCCGGACTTTTGAAACACCCTGTATGTATATACTCACACACACAATATATATGACACAGTATATTAATATAATATTTTAAATTTATATTTGATATCATTAGTTCTGATCTTTTATAATAAATATAAAAAAATATTTTTCCTTTCTGCTACTACGCAAATAATTTGACAAATAAAATATATTTTATGGAAAATGTCATTTTTTTTAAGGTCTTTCTAAGCTTTTACATAAAAGACATTTTTCATTATTTGCTCAAGTTATGAAATTGAAATAAAACCTTTTTCAGTGTTTGTTCATTGTTTGGAATAAATAGGATTTGTATGAATTAGTTTTCTCTCTTGTTTTCATACTGGAAAAAACACGAAGGTTCATCAAGTTTAGAGAAAAGGTCAACTATAAAAGTGTCTTATTTTAATTGTTTTGTAAATAATGTGACAATTTATAAAGCCTTTCACTTTTTTTTTAAATTTAACATCAGACTACGTCGTAACCGCCTCCCGTTGATTAGCGAAGGTAGGCGACATCCAGTCTAATAGTAGTTCGGTGATGGAAGACCGTCCTCCGCGTCCTGACTATGTAGCGACCCGTGGTTCGGATTTCACATAAAGTTGTAGGTCCCCTCTGTTATATGATCATATACGTTGCGAAGGAGGTTAAACAATACCATCATTACATCGGACTTTTTATTATTATTACTAGTACAGTTCCCGCCGCTTCGCTGACGGTTAGACAGGCTAAACTACAGAAAAATAACCCAACCGTGAAAATTTTGAGCTTCACATTGTGTCAACATTTCTGAATCTGGTATCTCCCAAAACCTCCTCACCCCTATTCATACAACTTGGGGGCTAACCCCCTCCCCCATTACCCCCACCCCTCCCCATTTACCCCACCCATCCCCCATTACCCCCATCCCCCCACCTTCCCCCATTGCTAAACTACAGAAAAGAACAGTCATGAAAACTGAGCTTCACATTGCCGCCCGTAATACAATTTCTGAATTTTTTTTTACAATTTCTGAATTTTTTCTCACAATTTCTGAAAGTGTGACGGACAGACGGACAGCTCTCTTATTATAATATAGATTATTATTATATTATTTATTATTATTATTATTATTATTATTATTATTATAAAGGATTTACATTTAATTTCCAATATTGTGAATAGTTTTTTATTTTCAGTACTAAGTTTCTTAATAAAATTCTAGATAAGAATTTGCAGTATGCTAAGAATACTGTCTTCATTTTTTTTTTCTTCTGCTGACGCGTTTCGTTCATATACTGTACTTTGAACATCTTCAGAGCTTTATACATAATTTTAAAGTAAAATGGGTTATATATATTTTTTTTTTATTGTAAATTTGATACAATTTCAAATTAATTTAAGAATATTCGAAAGTTCATTAAATTTTATATTAATTTTCGGTTTTTTAATTATTTTTAATTATTTATTCGAAGACTTCAGAACTAAGTAAATTAAAATTCACATTTGAACCTTCCTTGAATAATACACTCTTTTCTCGACATTAATATATTCATTGGTCAAAATGGATGTTTAACGACTGGTGTACGTGTTAAACCAACAGACAAAGGAACGTATTTAAATTATAATTCATACTCGCCAGAAAAATATAAACTATCAATAATTAAAACACTCGTGCACAGAGCTTTCAATATATGCTCAAGTTGGCAACTATTTAATCAAGAAATTGAGAGAATAAAGCAAAATCTAATAAACAGTGATTTTCCGCTATTTTTAATCGATAATATTATAAACCGAACTCTAACAAATTTATGTAACAAAAATGAGGAGGATGAAAATAAAATAAAAATACAGGTATAAAATTTTACTTCGAAACAAGAAACCCAACAAGACTAAAACATGAAGAAAAATGTCTAAACAATATATTAAAGAGACACATAAAACCAATGGATAAAGAAAAAACTATCAATGTTAACATATACTATAAAAACAAAAAGTTATCAAGCCATTTTCGACACGTAGCGAAAACCCTGACAAGCAACATCATGTGGTGTACCAATTTACGTGTCCTGGAGTTGACTGTACGTCCACTTACATTGGTTACACCACAAACCACATTAAAGAGAGATCATACCAACATAAATATCGTCCAAGTAAAATTAACGAACATTACAGAGTAGATCATAAAATATTAAAATTAGAAAATATCTCGCAAAACTTTCAAATCTTATACTCATCACATAACGTACAAAAACTAAAAATTGCCGAAGCCTTTTACATTAAAATTAAAAACCGAAAATTAATATAAAATTTAATGAACTTTCGAATATTCTTAAATTAATTTGAAATTGTATCAATTTACAATAAAAAATATATATACATAACCCATTTTACTTTAAAATTATGTATAAAGCTCTGAAGATGTTCAAAGTATATGAACGAAAGCGTCCGCAGAAGAAAAAATGAAGACAGTATTCTTAGCATACTGCAAATTCTTATCTAGAATTATTATTAAGAAACTTAGTACTGAAAATAAAAAACTATTCAGAATATTGGAAATTAAATGTAAATCCTTTATAAAGACAGGCTGATATCGACTTTCTATTATTATTATTATTATTATTATTATTAATATTTTTAATATTTTTAATATTTTTAAAGCAAAATTCGAGCACTGTGTTGTAAATGTTCATATTTTTCGTGAAAAGACACAAAAATAATCGGTTGGTTATCCATCGGTTCAGTATAGCCAAAGCCTACCTATATCTAGTCACGTCACGCTTCAACAAAATTTAATACTCTTCCGTGAAGTCGGAGAAAGCTAGTGAGAGAATAAATTTGAAAAATACTACAGCCATAAAATTTTTGAGCTTCACATCCAAAGCCACTAAAACCAAATTTGTTAAGCTACACTCCAAATCTAATAGCCCTTGAGCTTAAAGTAAATGTTGAGGTTTCACTAGCTTAAAATTTTCTGTTCAAAATCGTTTGTATGAAATTATTTGTTATATAATGCGAGTTTGGATCAAACAGATATAAATAAGCTTTGGTAAAATACATGGGGGGAGAAAAAAGGGTTCTGTGAATGAAATTGAGAACATTGTTTTGCCAATTTTTTTTTTAATCTATGACAAGCAGAGTCTTCGGCTCCCTGCCATACGGGCGGGGCTTGTTGTTCACAAACTCGCCTACGGCGAGGGCACGTTAGGATTACTCCTTTGGGGAGAGGTCATTTTCCCTCCCCCCAAACCCCCCTCACCCCCTTTTATGCAACTTGGGGGTTTAACCCCCACCCCCTTGTTACATAACCCACCTCCCCCATTACCTCCACCCCCTCCCCCATTTTCAATATCCTTCTCTCGCGCATTGAATCCTATTTACAAAAACTGACCTGATCCAAGCAACTCTGCAAAATCGATGGCTTCGTTTATTAGTTTCAAATCCTTTATCCTCTTTCCTCCAAAAATAAATAGAATTTACTGGTTTGGCAATGTGAAGTATATTTTCTTTTAAATAAAAGCTGCGTGTGACCGTTGAAAAAGGATGGATTTTTGTAAAATAGTTTGGAATAGATTTTGTGTAAAAATCTCGCGTGTAAAAAAAACAATAAAAATTAAGGAATATAAATTTATTTAGTTTCGTTGATTTTTAAATTTAATAAAAATGTTTTTACACTAAATTAAATATTTCTTTTATTTATACTGAATTGTTCCCGCGTACAAATAAAACCGGGAGTGTCTGCAGCACGAAGGAACAGCACAAGTAAGGAACGTTTATGAATTTGACCGTTAATTAAATTATCATCTATCTATATTATAATAAGAGAGCTGTCCGTCTGTCCGTCTGTTCGTCTGTCCGTCACACTTTCAGAAATTGAGAAAAAAATTCAGAAATTGTATTACGGACGGCAATGTGAAGCTCAAGATTTTCATGACTGTGTTTTTTTCTGTAGTTTAGCAATGGGGAAGGGTGGGGATGGGGGATGGGTGGGGTAAATGGGGAGGGGTGGGGGTAATGGGGGAGGGGGTTAGCCCCCAAGTTTTATGAATGGGGGTGAGGAGGTTTTGGGAGATACCAGATTCAGAAATGTTGACACAATGTGAAGCTCAAAATTTTCACGGCTGGGTTCTTTTTTTGTAGTTTAGCCTGTCTAACCGTCAGCGAAGCGACGGGAACTGTACTAGTTATCATAATAGAGAACATCGTTATTTCTGTTGGTGAGGAACCACGTACGGAATTTTAAGCCTTGTTTGTACGTTGACTCAATATGTAACTGGCAGTGATGCTGCGAGCTGCTCGTACTCTGAATGGGTGGATGTATAGTAGGGTTTCTTTCCCCGGATCCCGGCTGTTTTTATTGGATTTGAAAATTCCAGGAATTGGACAAATATCCCGGGAAATCCCGGAATTTTAAAATGACTTCATTTATTTTTTATTGATTTATTTGTTTTTTTCTTTTGTTATTAGAAGACTCTTGGGTAGAATTAAAGAAAACTGCATAATATTTACCACACTTTATTCTACTTTTCTGCTTTCTTAAATGAACACCTACTAGCATTAGCAACTTAGAGCAATCTAAAAGTGGGCCCGTATGCCAAAAATTGGCCGAGGGAATGTCGCTAGTGCTGCGTATAATACAAGGAACCGAGTCTCAGTATATTATCTAGCGATCGCAGGCAACTCATCTTGCTCAGAGTTTAAGCAAGCATTTGAAGCAATAACTGTAGTTATTCTAGACAATAGGGAACAGAACTTCAAACATCATGAATTTATTTGATGCACTGAAAACCATTCCGCCAACCTCTGTTGAATCAGAAAGAGCCTTTTCTGCAGCAGGTTTATTTATCACCAAGTTGAGAACTCGTCTTAGTGATAGAAGTATCGATTGTTTATGTTTTTTAAGAAGCTATTTTAAAAATGTTGATTGACTCTTTAAATATTTTAAGATAAAATATGTTGAGATAAAAGGTATAAATTATTCTTTTTGAATGAAGTTTTTTCTTTTTCTTTTTTTATTTGCAAATGCACTTAATTATAATTAAAGGAATATAATATTTTAGCCTTTTATTTGTCCCCTGCAGATGAATAGCATGATAAATATTATGTTTAATAAATAATAAATTGCTACCACTGATTGGTAAACTCAATTCAAGTATTACAATGCAAAAGTGGTCATCTAGGCATAAGTAATTGGTTATCCCAATTCTAAAAGGGTATTTTATCACTGAACAATAAAAAAAATTACTGTTCTCTTAAATATACAACCATTTCCTGGATTTCCTGGGAATTGGCTTATAAATTGGCATATAAGGAGAAACCCTAATCCTAATGTATAGGTATAGCGGTGCTTTGTATAAAACAGTGAAACTTTTCCTCAAACTTAAGTTAATCTGGCGATATGTCTTAAACGTCGATATATATATCTATTATATTAAAGCAAGTTGTGTGTGATTCTGTCTGTCCGTTTGTTAACTTTCGGGTCTCCAAAAAGAGCTGAATTTTTTTAAAAATAGGATAATATTTAGAGGGAAAAAAGTTGAGGGAATAATTTATTGTTACGGGCGGCAATGTGAAGCTTAAGATTTTCATGGCTGCGTTCTTTTCTATAGTTTTATCGCGGTACTGGGGCCATCGGGCCGAGTAATTGGCGAGGGGGATGGGCTGGTCACGTATATTTTTGTTCATTACTCATCACCCCCATCCACCATACGAAGTTTGGTCGGAATCGGTTCAGAAACGTAAAAGTTTTTTCTGATATGACAAAAAATAAAAAACGATTTGAATAATTAAAATTTAATATCCTCACTCAGCCCACCCCAAGCAAGTGCTGGGCATAACAGCTGGTATATATATATATATATATATATATATATATATATATATATATATTTTTAATATTTTTATATATTTGTCCCACCTTCGTTCAATATCATCCTTGGATCCTTTTTTTAAAACAAAGAAGGGTCATTCATATGTTTATATATGCATGTTAGGGTCTCGTAGGTCACTTCACGAATTGTATCCAATCGGATTTCCACCTCTATTATCGTAAAAAGCACGTTGTCTTTCAGATTTTAATCTATCAAAAGTGACAACTTCCTCCATAATATTCGTGTAATAGACAAACATAATTTTTCGGTTCATATTGCTTCAACATTCTTTTATACATTACTGGCCAGAAAAAAATGGGAGCACTGCTTTTACGTTAGTGTGAAGGAATTTTGAGATAAATATATTTAGGACTGAAATAAAAGTGTGCCATGGGAGTATTTTTATTGTAATACTTTGGGTGACCCCTCCCCTGCCCCATCTCCCTCCCACTCTTTGTTTTTAAAAGTACTTCAACTCGTCTTGGCATGAACTCCATCAATGATTTAGAAATGTTAGTAATTTCTGTATCACTCAACCAGTACTCACAAAGGCTTCTTTTAGCTTTTGCTCAGTTGAAATGTCTTCCTTTTGCATTCGTCTCTCCAAAATTGACCAAAGATTTTCAACCCGATTCAGATCTGGTGAATTTCAGGGCCATTCTAATACTTCAGTGCCGTTTTCCTGAAAAAACTTTTTCACGACATTTACTGTATGACACGGTACCAAATCTTGTTAAAACAACCATTTACTGCGTCCAAACTAGTTGTTAGCGAGAGAACTTTTCTTTCAACAGTGGTATCCATACATATTTTTGGCTATTCATTCCCTTCACAAAACACAAATCTGTTCCATAGAATCCAAACCAGGACCAGGCCATAACCTTCTCAGGATGCTTCGTGGTGCAAGACAAGTGAATAGTTGATCTCTTGTCAAGTTGTTGTCATCCTTCATTTATCTTGCAAAGTATTTCCAACTTCGGAAACCAGAAAATGAGATTCATCGCTGAAAATTATCTGTATAAACTCCAATTCGTACATGTCTCGGCAAAAAAATCCAGATTATGAACGTTACACCTGCGAACGTGAAAAGTTATTCGTATCTGAAATCTATCTATCTATCTATATAAAATAATTGCGGCAGAGTCTATCAAAAAATAATTCAGTCTGTCAAAAAAAATTATTTCAAAAGCTGAAATCGGATACCGAAGATTTTGAAAAAAAATTAAGGCAGTGAACACTTAATATTTACTTCAAGTTCACGAGGAACGTTTGTAAAGCTTAACAATTGCCCCCCCCCCCTCCTAGTAATTGGGGGACCGAAGGCCCCAGCATCGCAGATCTAGCTAAATGGGTCCGTAGGGCCCACTTTAGCTAGAAAAGAAGGCAGCAATAAAAATCTTAAGCTTCACATCAGAACTCATTGTATCAAGATTTGTGAAGCTTAAGAGTTTCGTGGCTGCGTTCTTTTCTATAGTTTTATTGACCGAATAATTGACTCGCCAGTAATTGTAGGACCGCAGTCACCCCAATTACTGAGGCCGAAGGCCCCAGCACCGCAGGGTTGTCTAGTATCTTATAACAGCAAAGAGTTACGAGGTAACGTTAATTATATCCTTTGGTCTACACCAGGGATCAGCGCTGAGTCCGCTGATTTTTGATATTGTGATGAATGTGATCAGCAAAGACGTGATAGAGGAGGCTCCATGGACCATGATGTTTGCTGATGACATCGTGTTGTGCTCATAAACAAGAGAGGGAGTGCAAGAGAAATTAGAGAGGTGGAGAGTAGCTCTGTTAACTAGAGGACTTAAAATAAGCAGAGAAAAGACCGAGTATATAAAATGTGCACCTGGAGACGACAAATAGGAAGTGTCATGGTCCAGGAATTTATTATAAAGAAAGTTAAAAGTTTCAAGTATCTGGGATCAATCATAGAGGAGAAGGGAGACTTGGAAGGAGAAATAAACAACAGAATTCAAGCTGGCTGGAAAAATTGGAAAGAGGTATCGGGAGTATTGTGTGGTAAGAAGGTGAATGTGAGGATGAAGGGAAAACTGTTCAAGACAGTAGTAAGACCAGCACTACTATATGGGGCAGAAACATGGCCGATGAAAAGAAGCCTGGAAAAGGAAATGGAAGTGGCAGAAATGACGATGCTCCGATGGATGTGTGGAGTGACTAGGATCATCTTCGCTTAATTTCTGTAGGATCTGAAGTTTATATGGATGCCATTTGTGAGCCTGAAGAATGCGATGGATGCTACTTTTCGACACTCCTGTCTCGGCGGACAATCGCCAAAGAGACTTATTGGGACTTCTGTTAAAATGAGTCAGGATAGCAGTCGCTGTATCATCGTCAATGGACCTCCTTAAAGGTCCACTGCGTGGTTACCTTCTATGGATCCTGTTTCCTTAAACTTTGCAACAAGTCTGCTAACACAACTCTGTGTTATTGGCTCGCGGTCTGGATGCAGTCTGTTAAATTCAGCAGCGGCCTCTCTTTGACTCCGATTTCCTATGAGTAGAATTATCTGGATTCGTTCTTCCTTGCTCACAGACATTATGGCTTGTAGAAAGAGAAAAATATGAATTATGGTTTGTAGAAATATAAAAAATATGAATTTCTCCTATGATGCCGGACTTATGCGACACTATATATATATATATATATATATATATATATATATATATATATATATACCTCGTAGTAGTTCCGTGCGTTTGTCTCTCTTCACACGAAGGTCAAGCTGGTGGTCCCTCCTCTAGGCATGGCTTGGTGATGGAGCGAGTTGCTCTCTTGCGCTCTCCACCGCACATAGCCAGTTACACCCGGCTCATCTGGTACCGTCCTGAGCCAGGCATCTAGTCTTTTTTTGAAGACTTCAACTTTGACCCCTGCAACGTTCCTGAGGTCCTTTGGAAACTGGTTGAAAAGCTATTTTTCTTCAGTGTAGGAGAGGTCCCATGTCGGGCCTTTAATTTGGGAGCACTACACATTCTGCCTTTCCTATTTTCCAGCGTTGTTTGGATGGTAATTGGGTTTAGTTTGAGGTTTGGTACCAGTCGTTCGATCATTTTCTATATGTAGATTATGGTGTACCTCTCTCTTCTTCTTCTCAGGGAGTACAGATTTAGTTTACGTAGTCTTTCTCAGTAGTTGAGTGCTTTGCAGCCATCAATCTTGGTTGTGAAATGATTCTGAATTTTTTCGTTTATTAATTTCCTCCTTTTTATAATGAGGACGTCAAGACTGAGCAGTGAGCAGTATTTAAGTTTTGGTATGATCAGTGTTTTCAGGAGGGGAATCATTAATGTCTTGTTCCTCCTTTTAAAGGTTCTTAGTACCTGTCTCGCGATTGTTTTTGCTTTGTTTATCGCTATCTGATTTTGTGTCTCGAATTTCGCATCATCTGTCATTACGAGTATAACACCCAAATCGATCGCTTTCGTGCTTCTCTGAATTTCCTGTCATCTGGGGCATAATATGCTGTCTGTTTCACCTCCTCATTTCTTCCATATCTCAAGAGCTGAAATTTCTCAGTGTTAAATTTCATGTTGTCTTCTGGCCATTTGTATATTCTGTTCGTGTTCCTCTGCAAGGCCTCCACCCAGTGGCGGATTACCCATTAGGCACAGTGTCTTGGGCTTACGAAACTCCCAAGGGCCTACGAAATAATAACTAAAATTATAACAAAGAAAAATACACACTGAGCGTTTCATATCGAATCAAATAATATATGCTTGAATTAACAGATAATACAGAGCCTATAATTTATATTGTATCAAAAAGGCAAGTTGCGTAACCACAACCATCAACCAAATTTTTTATAAATTATGAAAAATTTAGTCGTATCAAAAGCGATTAAAAATATTTTGCGTGTCAATTTCAAAGTTTGATTCTTTGATTTCATCATATTTCATCCATTTTGATATACTTATTTTCATCAGGGATAGTATCATAGGCAAAGAATTATAGTATCAAAGATCATAGTATCGAAGACAAAGTATCATAGTCATAGTATCAAAGTATGATAGTTATATATTATATAGATCTATGAATATATTATGCGGCCTATACATTGTATACAATGTAAATATTTACTTCTAGATGAACGGGATCTAACCTAGGTGTGAATTTCTTAATGGTCTCTGGCCTTCTAGAATGTTCCTTACCTTTACTGAATTGTTTCCTTACTCACTTTTGTTCATTCGTTTTTCTGTATCCACCCGAAGAGGATGCCAGTGGGCATCGAAACTGTTGTGGAAATAAACTCCATCTATAAGTGTGGGTTTTATCGTCACATTTCGACCTCCACGTAAAAGAGTGAAGTTTTGGATTTTTACCTATAGATCTATCTTGGAGGCCTACGGTTATGAGTGCCTAGGGCCTACAAAGAATTTAATCCGGCCCTGCCTTCACCTCTTTTGCATCGCTGATTTTTCCGTTGATCTTTGTATTGTCTGCAAAAGATGTTACAATACTGTTGTCGTTTACTTCACTGTCTGTGTCTGTTAGCATGATAATGAATAGGAGTGAGGCCAGTACTGTTCCTCGTGGTACTGAGCTGCGTACTTCTGATTCTGATGATGATATACCTTGAATTTTGACGACCTGTAGACGTCTCTAAGGAAATTGAAGATCTATTTCCCCACTTTGCCTATTATTCCCACGTGTTTCATTTTATGCGCTATTATACAATGATCACATTTGTCGAACGCTTTAGCAAAATCCCCCTGTATATGACATCGTAGTTTTCATTGCTTTCAAGTGCGTTTAGGATAGTGTTATAGCGCTCTATAAGTTGTGATCGGCATGATCTTCCTCACCGGAATTCGTGCTGATTTTCGTTGAATCTTTCCAGTGTCTCCAAGAAGTCATAGATTTTCTCGCTTCCTATTCTTTGAAATACTTTGGTGAGATGAAACGTCAATGACACTGGTCTATAGTTCTTTGCTCGAGATCTATCCCCTCCTTTATATATAGGAACAATGTTTGCTCTTTTCAAGATGTTTGATATTTCCCCAGAATATATATATATATATATATATATATATATATATATATTATATATATATTTCTTTTATTTCGCAGCTTTCCAACTCGCTTTGATTGTCACATAACGTCATCCTTGGGTCTTTGTTACAAATTCTTAGAAGTTTTGAGTCCTTTTGAAAGAGTTATCCTATTTTCGTACATATTAGATTTTGGATGTGAACTATAGGGTGATCCATTTAAAACTGTACCCAAATTTAAAAATTTATGTAATTTGGGTACGGTTTTAAATGGATCACCCGGTATTTATATTTTTACATATTTTTACATTGTGTACCACTTTTTCCTGACCATTATTGTATATTGGTCTTGCTTTAGTACCCGAGGTTATACTCATTCGCCTAAAATGTGTCTAGTTGAGGTTGAGGCCACGCTTTTTGTAAAGCTGAATTCCACTGTGTGTCGTATTTTAAACAAAAATGAACGCCTCAATGATGATGGAAATACGCGGGAAGTTTCCGTAGATTTTCTCTCTCTCTCTCTCTCTCTCTCTCTCTCTCTCTCTCTCTCTCTCTCTCTCTCTCTCTCTCTCTCTCTCTCTCTCTCCGTCATTCGTGTCTTTTGCCTCGCTTAAATTTGCTATTACAACCTTTTGTTGCGCGATTTTACCCTATTCTCTCCACCTTCGAAAACTAGGACCACCTAGAAAATTGTAATTTTATATATATATATATATATATATATATATATATATATATGGTGATGTAGTGGTTAGCGTCGCTGACTACGAATCCATCGGCCCCAGGATCGAGACCCGGTGACGGCAGGCAGTGCGCAGCAAATAAATATTTGTCGGTAGATAAATGGTACCCTGGGTACCTAGCCTAGTGTTTAAGACGCTGGGCTGGTTGTGGGACGTCGTTCGAATTCCACGTTAAACTGTAGGTCTAAGGTGGAGTGACAAGCTTGACCTTCGTCAGAATGAACAATTCGGGCGGAAGCAAGAATATATTTTATATACACACACACACACACACACACACACGAGTGTGTATATATATATATATATATATATATATATATATATACCACTCTAATTTTGTTTAAATCCTTCAGCATTAAAGAGATTAGGACTTCTATGCCTTGAGTTAAAATAATGACCGGATGCACACACCGGATTCATCGGATTTCCTCCGACTTTGATTTCTGAATGCAAAATTAGTTAATTACATTCGAAGAAATAACGCGAAGCAAATGGTGAATTAGAAGACGAAAAACGAGAATTTAACGTGTATGAACGCGTTTAAACAAGTTATAAACGAGAATAAACAAGTACACACACTAACTACTGTTTCGCGTAACTTCCGCGTAACTTATCTATATCTTATGTCATGCGGTACTAACTTTTGAGGTTAACTTACACGTACCTTTACTTAAGGTAACTTTAACCCGTAACGTTGTCGTAATTTTTTTTATCAGTAACTTTCATGTAATTTTTTGACGTGTAACTTTCTCCGGTACTTTCCTGTTATCCCTGACCCGAGACTTTTTGCAAGATTCGTACACCACTTGCCAGATTGCCAAATTTCATTGCCAATTTTTTTTTTAAATGTTGAGTAACTAACCTAACCTAACCCAACCCCTGGTTAGGTTAGGTTAGGTTAGGTTAGTTATTTAACATTGAAAAAAAAGTTGGCAATGAAATTTGGCAATCTGGCAAGTGGCGTCCGAATCTGGCAAAAAGTCTGGGGTCCGGGATAACAGGAAAGTACCCTTTCTCCTAACAAACGTGCACTTTAAATAAACGCTATTTCGAAGGAAAACTGAAGCGTAAAGCGGTGAAATGAAAATGAAATGAAAATGAAAAGGTTTATTGGCAGACTATAGTCCATATGACAAATATTATTAATACAATGACAGTTCACATACTAAGGATAGAAATATATATAATTGATTAGAAATAATACTGTAATGTCGAAGTTAAGTGGAGCTGCAGACAGACGTTTTCGTATCAAGAAGTCCATAGCTTAGATTCCTTAGAGGAATGCAAAGAATTAAAAAATCAACCAACCCGATCATCCAAGCAAGAGGAGCCAAAACACTCGGATAGTACATTGCCCCACCTAACAGTGAAAGATTGGTGGGAATTAGGGATTGTCGTTTTGAGTCATTTTGTTTATCCCGGGATTCCGGGATAAAATCTGTCTTCGTCCCGGGATCCCGGGATTTCCCGGGATTTTTATTTTATATGTATTTAAATTTTTTATACTTTTAAAAAGGAATTAATATAAAAATTATAAAGATTTCATCATTTATTTATTTAAACATATTCCATTAGGTAACTATGAGTGTGAAATAACTAGCTTAAAAGACAGTTGAGTGCAACAAGACAGCTATTTGTAAGAAAATCAACACTTGTAAAGAATAATATCCTTGTAAAGAATAAGCATGCTCGTAAAAACACAAAAACAACTAAACATATGAAATGCAAAACATAGCGCATTTAAAAGAACTAATTTGACTTATAATACGAACGTAGAAAACATAGACAATTCACACTCTTATCACTCAGCCGAGTTCTAAGTTTAGTTATAAACAGTCCTGCAGCTGAAAAAGTTCTTTCCGCTTCGACACTAGTTGGTGGTATAGACTCGAGAGCATTCATTATTTTGATTATGTTAACTGTTTTTTCACCAGTTGCGTCAAATATGTCGAACTCCTTGGAGAAGTTCTTTGCAATTGATTGAGCTTGTGATTGACCGCTGCTAGTGACAACATGTATGATCGTGTAAACAGGGTATTTATACTATATATACACACTAATTATTATGTAAGTAATTAGCACCGGATATCCCGGGATGAACGAAAAAATCCCGGGATATATCCCGCACATAAAATCTCCCGGGAAACAATCCCTAGTGGGAATACCAAAATTTCAATAAATTCAATATGTACATGGGAACCTTCCTGTCTTCTAGTTTTGCAAATAAAATATTGTGGTTCACCCTATTATATGCCTTACTTATATCTAGGAAACAGCTATAAATAGTTGAATTACTGTCAATGTATTTATATATTGTTTCTTTAAGTACATAGATACACAGGTCAGTTGAGTGGGACCTTTTAAAGCCAAACTGATTTGGAGATGTCCATAGGAAATCATTTAATCGGAGTAACAAGAGTTTTTCTAGTAGTTTCGAGAAGCAGGAAGCGACAGCAATAGGCCTGTAATTATTGCTGGACAGAATGTCTCCGTACTTATTTTTGACCAGGGGCAAGATATATACCCTCATGAACTCTGCAGGGATATAGCTATGAGCCAGCATGGCTGATAGGAGCAATGATATATGCAGACATACTACGTCATTTGCATATTTTAAGTGCTCATTCGATAAGTCATCTACCCCTGACGCAGAACCAGTCTTTAACTCTTTAATTCACCTCTTTACTTCAGAAAATGATATCAAAGTATTTTCCCTTGTCCTTCCCACAATCGTTTCGCTGCAATCTATCTTAAGATTATCCCTACTCACACTGTTAAGAATGTTAGAATAGTGTTTTTTCCACAGCTTTGCAATTTCATCCTTCCCCGACACCCCATCGATTGTCGGAGGGAGGACATTTTTGACACCCGTTTGATTCTTAACAAATTTCCAAAATTTGTTGTTATCGTTATTTATGCGAGCTTCAAGGGCTTTTGATGCTCGAATAGACTCTTCTTTTTGTTTACATCGCCTTATGGCCACCCTTATACTGACCCCGACTTCTACATATATTCAAGTATACTGGTCCTAATCTGGGTCTACCATGAAAGCACCACAAATTATAGGCGTCTTTCGATGCCCTCTTCAGGGGGGCAATAAAATCATTCCATCCAGGAATAATCTTAGTATGATAGCTGTAAGATTTAATCAGGGGCTTCCTGCTTCTCTTAACAGGGATATTATCTTACTATAATACCTATCTATGAGTTTACAGTGAGAATCATTTGAGCAAGGATTATTACAGCCAAGGTGCAAAATTTCTAAATTATTAAAGAGGTGACATGTTCTGTCTTTGTATTCTATTCTCTGCTGCATATTAACATTGGACCAATCGACGCGATTATTCTTGCCTATTGAGTTCTTGTTAAATAGAATAGAATATTTATTATAGAATAGAATATTTTTTACAGGATGATGATAAAAGGTGTTACCATAAATAACTTAATATTTTTGGATCACCCTGTATAATTATGTACGGCATGAACAATACGTAAAAATAAATTAAATCGTAATTGAAACAAACGTGTTATAAAAACAATGGGAAATTATATACTGTGAAAATAGTGTCCCAAATTAAAAAAACATTTCCAGACGTATATTTTCCTACACCTTTATAAACACTGTTCTCTATTGGATCAATGAGGTTAAGCGACATTGGGTTTGTTCTTATCGTTGGATGAGTGACTATTCTCCGCACTCAGATGACGTAGCGACTCTTTGATGGTTCAGAACTTACTTAAAGGTTAAGTCCCCTCTCCACATCACTCACCCATTCCGTCACCTGACCTTTACTGCTACAAAAGGGAGGGGTTAAACATCCCAAACCATTACCTATTATTATTATTATTATTACGTTGAAGGTTACATACGACTTCTGCGATTTATTTCTGAACCTTTTCAGAGGTTTAATGTATTTTACATAATGTTGCAATTTGTCCTACGTATGATTGAGTGTAAATAGAAAAAATACACTTCACACCTTCATTTATGAAATGGGGAAATAATTGTTACGAAGAAACTGGAGAAGTTACGGTAATATTACGAATTAATTTCATTGTTATATGTATGTTGTGTTAAAATGTGTAGATGATGCGTAATTTAGGAGGGTGTATGAAAACGTATGAACATGTAGGAACGCGTATGAAACAAGTATGGACGAGCCCAAACAATTATTCTTGGCTTTTTATCCAGTGTATATGTATCTCGCATTAGGGAATGAATGTGTAGGTGGAGAATTTGCTTAAGTGATGAATGCTGGAAAGGTCTCTCTCTCTCTCTCTCAAAATTTTGTGCATTTGTTGACAGAAGGATTCAGTGCATGATTTTGGTTCGTCTCCTGAAGTATTATTGACTAAGTGAGAGCTAAAACTGAGGTAGGTCTTTTAAGGAGTTTATTTAAGGTACATCGGATGGTAAAAAAGTTGACTCCCATTTTTTTTTTTTAATCTACAACTAAATTTTTACTAATTTCTCTCTTAATTATAAGTACAAATAGCTGATAAGGTGTAGATAATAACAGACACAAAGATTATTATCCTTACACTAAAGATGAGCATGCCGTGAACAATAGAATAGAGGACATTTTCGGTGGAAATATACTTCCGATCGCAGCCTTTTAAGGAAACCCAAAGTAAGTTCAAAACCAATTTCATCCGGAGAGAAGCTCCTTCTGAAGAAATAATGCATAATTGGATAAAGAAGTTCAGGAAGGAAGGCAGTGTGCTTAACCTTAATTCAAAATCCCAAGACCGGCAGAGTCATTCAGGACGCAAGTCATTGAGAACACCCGAGGTCATTGAACGTGCCAGACAGTCAGTGACCACCCGCCCGAAGAAGTTGACACGCCGTCGAAGTCAGGAATTAGGTGTCAAAAGGGGGACTCTGCTGACCATTCTTCATAAGGCCACGAAGCTATAACCCTATACGATTCAAATTAAGCAAAAGCTCTCGAACTCAAATAAAGAGAAACTAAGTTCATTTCTTACTCAATGGCTATGTAAACTCGAAGAACGGTGTTTATTGGGGGACTGAGCAACCTGATGAAGTACTTCAAAGACCTCTCCACTCTGCCAAATGCACAGTATGGGCAGCAATAAGCAGAAACGGAATAATCGGACCAATATGGTTTGAGGACGATGATGGTACTGCTGTTAGTATCACTTCTAAACGCTACATCAAGGTCCTGCGGAAGTTCTGGGTTCGTCTTGGTCGGAAGAGAGTCGTCAGAAATGTATAGTGGTTCCAGCGAGACGGAGCAACTCCTCACACGGCTAGCGCGACTCGAGAGTGGTTGTCAGAACACTTTGGTGGGAAAATAATCAGTCGCTGTTTTGACGTCGAATGGTCCTCATATTCCCCTGATCTCACTCCCCCAGATTTTTATCTGTGAGGATATATTATCAGGGGAAGCCAAGCACTATTTCTGAGCTGAAGGAAACCATAACGGTCAATATCAGATCCATCAGAGCGTATAGACTTAATAAGGGCAATGGCACGGCAGCTAACTTTAATAGATATATCGAGCTTAGACGTCAGGTTAAAAGATCAGTTAGGAATGCTAAGCGTAATTTAGAGATACTTATAGCTGCGGATAGTAAACATAATCCAAAAAAGTTTTTTGAATACGTCAATAATCGTAAGCCGATAAAAGATAACATAGGCCCTCTAGTGGACGTTAACGACGTTTTGACTTCTGACGCTCAGGCGATGGCGGGTATTTTCAATAACTTTTTTGCGACAGTTTTTACCGTAGAAGACGTAAATATCAGGTCATCCCATAAGTAATGTCGTTTTTAACGATAGATTAAGTTTAAACTAGTCCTACTCGGTTTAAGCATAAATTTTCCGAAGGTTATATCTAAGAGGAGATCTATCGTGTTTCGCTACATACTTTACAGACCTTGACCAGTGAAGACGTGTGTTTTGCTTTTGTGAACCCTCATAAACATGGCGGTATCAGAAGAGCATATCAGGCATATAATGCTTTACGAGTTCAAAAAAGGGAATAGTGCTACTGAAGCAACGCGAAACATTCTGGACGTTTATGGCAACGATATTCTGCATGTGAGGAAATGTCAAAGATGGTTTCAAAAATTTAGTAATGGTGACTGCTGTTTGACAGATGCAGCACGCTCTGGACGTCCTGCTGAGTTTGATGATGACCTGCTGTTAGCCGCACTTGAAGAAGACTTCAACAACTGTCGAAGAATTGGCCCAGAAACTCAATTCATCCCCGTCCACCATCCATCGACATTTGCAACAACTTGGGAAAGTGCCTAAGTTAGGAAAATGGGTGCCACATGAATTGTCGGTCGACAATCTGAGGGTGCGGGTAAACATTAGCACAGCTCTTCATTCCCGTGAACTCCAAGATCCGTTTTTGCACCGTTTAGTGACTGGTGATGAAAAATGGATACTGTACCAGAATGTTAAGCGCCGTCGACAGTGGGTTTGTGCCGGAGAACCAGCGACATCACAGCCAAAACCAAATCTTCACCCTCGGAAGGTGTTGCTTAGTGTTTGGTGGGATAAAGGTGGTGTAATACACTTTGAAACCTTACCACACAACCAAACAATCACCGCTCAAGTCTACTGTCAACAAATGGATCGATTGAACACCACTAAAAGGAAAGAGACCTTCTTTGGTTAATCGGAAAGGAATCGTGTTTCACCACGACAACGCACGTCCTCATACCGCTCGGATCACTTCTGCAAAAATTGAGGAGCTTGGGTGGGAAAAACTTCAACATCCTCCATATTCTCCAGACCTTGCGCCTTCAGATTATCATCTCTTCAGGAGTCTGCAAAACTATCTTGACGAGAAACAGTATACTTCTTTAGATGACTTGCACAAGAGTCTTTGTACGTTTTTTGCCTCAAAACCGCCTGAATTTTATAAACATGGCATTGAAAAGCTTGTAGGACGTTGGCAGTGTGTCATTGATTCCGATGGAAAATATATACTAGATTAAAAAGTTTCAGTTGAGTTTTTTTTTTTGTCCTTCAAATTCCGATCTAAAAAACGACGTTACTTATGGGATAACCTGATAATGTCCCCGACGTGGACGATATCGTTCCATTTAGTAGCGAGACTATTTTGGATGAAATAACTGTTTACGAGGGCGAGATTGCGCATTATATCGATAGGCTAAAAGCAAGGCTCCAGGCCCTGACGCGTTTTATCCCAGACATTTTAAAGATTTGAAAGACGTTATCGTAGGCCCCTTAACGAAGATTTTTAATCAGTCACTCGAAACGGGGATTATTTCTGAAGACTTCAAATTAGCTAACGTCACGCCCATTTTTAAAAAGGCGACCGCACAGTAGCTAGCAATTATAGGCCCATTAGCTTAACGTCAATTGTCGGTAAACTTTTGGAATCCGTAGTTAGGGATCGTATCATCGATCACTTAGAAAGTCGCGATTTGATTAATAGCAGTCAGCATGGGTTTGGACGCCATAGATCTTGTTTAACTAATCTGTTAGAATTTTATAACGAAATAGTGCGCGAATACGATAGGCATAGAGCGGCTGACGTTATTTATTTAGATTTTAAAAAGGCGTTCGATACAGTTCCGCATAGAAGATTAATTGCGAAGGTTAAGGCGCACGGTATACGCGGTCAGGTAGCTAACTGGTTAGAGGAATGGCTTCGTGCTAGGAGACAGAGGGCCGTTGTTAATGGTAGTGAATCGGGGTGGTTGGATGTAGGTAGCGGTGTCCCACAGGGTTCAGGGCTAGGCCCATTGCTATTCGTAATTTACATTAACGACATAGGTGTAGGATTGTCTAGTAACGTGTCAAAATTCGCGGACGATACTAAAATAGGCGGTAAGGTTGTTAACGAGGACGATAGAAATAGGCTCCAAGACGATGTAAATAGGATTATGGAGTGGACGGATAAATGGCAGATGCAATTTAACGTAGACAAATGTAAAGTTTTGCATGTAGGTTCTCGTAACAATAATTACACGTACACGATGGATGATAGAGAGTTAGCGAGCGTTGACGAGGAAGTAGATTTAGGCGTACGCGTATCTAAGGATTTAAAAGTTAGGAACCAGTGCCTGGAGTCTTGTGCAAAAGCTAATAGGATGTTAGGCTTCATAGCGCGTAATTTCGAATTTAAATCGAATATTATATTGCCCCTTTACAAGTCTCTAGTCAGGCCTCATTTAGAATATGCCGTTCAGTTTTGGTGCCCGTATTTGCGTGAGGATATTGATAAGCTAGAAAGGGTTCAGCGTCGTGCCACGAAACTAATTCCGTCATTGCGCAACAAGCCTTATGAAGATAGGATTAAAGAGTTAGACTTGCATTCACTCGAAACTAGGAGATTAAAGGGGAAGTTTATTGAAGTTTTCAAAATCGTTAATAACATCAATAACGTAAATTTTGACAAATTGTTCACTTTCGAGAATAGCAATACTCGTAATAACGGATTTAAGTTGCGTGGCAGATGCGGGGCTGTGGAGTCGGTGATAAAATTTGCCGACTCCAACTCCGACTCCGACTCCAAAAATTTTAACATTCCGACTCCGACTCCAGAAATCTGACTTGTATAATTACGACTCCGACTCCGATGGAATGTTAAGGCCAAATTGATTACGATTAGCTTTATTAGGCCAATGGAGATTCATAAACAAGGCATTTCGTCACCACCACATGACTCATCAGGTTACTTAGTGGCTGTAACTATGCCTTAATGGCTTTTCTTCTCTTTATTAAAAAATTACAATAAATCCCAAAATAAAACTGATTGAAACTTAAACAAAATAAGATTATTATTGGTTTAGCAAATTAATAAGATGTTTTTGTATTATTATAAACATCCGTAACAAAATGTACTAACCTAAACTGAATTTGTTCTTAAAAAAAGGATCGCTTCCATTAAATCTTCTTTCAGTGATGCTTATCAAAATTATCAAATTGAAATCTAAAAATCTGAAAAAGATTTAGGGTTGCTAGTACAAAAATTTTTAAATTTCCTTATTATTAATTATGTTAATTAATTAATTATAAGCAACTATATTTATATATTATTTATATTTATATATTTACATGTTATATATTATATATTATTATATATTATATATTAAAACATTAAGTTAAATCTATTTTATTCATAAAATTGAGCTAGGCCAAGGCCTAGGCTGCTATGGTTATAATTGAAGGATTTGCACCGACTCCGACTCCATCCAACTATGCACCTCCGACTCCGACTCCACAGCCCTGGGCAGATGTTTCATTACTAATATCGCTAAAAACTTCTTTACGTTTAAAGTAATTGATAAATGGAATAATCTTCCCGCGCCCGTCGTGAACTCTACCAGCGTTAATGTGTTTAAGAACCTTTTAGATAGGCATTTTAAAAATATTAACGTTGTTTAAAATAAAACAATTAGCAACAGGAGCTCTGGGGGTAATGATCGGAGATGAGTCTGTTAACGATAATGCCAGCTTGTGACATGCCAGCGTGTGATGCCAGCAATAAAATTATTATTAAAAAAAAAAATTAGACTAACACGGACGTAGATGTAGCTCGTAACGTAAACTAACCCACTTTTTGTTTTACTTTACCTCTTTTTTTTTCTTTCTTATCCTCTCCTTACTTGCATATCTGTAACACACTTTACTTGCATATCTGTAGTTTGCATGGTATGACTGTGAGTTAAGACAGTGTTTGCATGGTTTGTAGGTGTTCTTATTTTACTTCTTTTCATCTTTCACCCCTTTCCTATTCTCCGACTATTTTTCCGACTTGTCGGCAGTGGCCGGCGGATGATGATGATGGGGAGTCTTTCTTTCTCTTTTTCTGAATGAATTTTAACCCAAGAATGATAGGTTTTGCTACTTACTTAACCCCTTATTCTCCTCTTTTAACCCCCTCCTCTTTCCTTTCTTTCGGGCTAACCTTAGAGTGGATCTTAGGGTCTTTGTTAGCCTTAGCTTCTGTAGATCCCTGTGACCGAATGTGAGCGAGTCATCAATAACTTTGTGAGACGCATTCAGTATGCATCCAGCGCCAAGCGAGCATGTCTCGTCGATCATGCATACGAGTAATTCAGTAATGCTTTGTTGCGTTTATGAAATTTCTCTCTGTTTTGACATACATCGATTCATGTAATACCGTAGCATCATTGATTCTTTTAATAAAATTGAAGTTTTAACGACACTTTTCATGGATTTTCTTTTATTTTTACCACCCTGTGTATGTATAGCACCCTAAATCTAATATCGCGTAACGTAAAGGACTAAGAAAAGTGTGCGGTTGTCTATATATATATATATATATATATATATATACTGGTCAAAAAAAGAAACGCAATTAGCTTGCATATGGTGTAAAATGTAAGTTGTTAGTGGTATTATCACAGTTTCAAGATTATGGTTAAATGTTTGTTCAAATCTTTTAAAGCCACTTAGTGCATGTTTTTAAACCTGACTAATCCCGGCTAAGACGCCATTTTGTTACAAACAATAAACAGAGATTAAATTGAATGTATTCTTTATGAAGGCATGCATTTTTTCTTTGACTTCACAGAATACACACTGCCCGTTGAGAAAACCAAACTTTTTCCCGCGATTGAGGCATGCCACGACTCTCAGAGGTCAACAGAGGTCGTGCCTTGGGCATGTTTGATGCAGGCATGTCTGCTGTCCAAGTTGCACAACGAATGCATGTGCATCCCAGCACAATCTCTAGGCTTGTTAGACGGTACAATGCCACAGGAAGTGTTCAGGACCTGCCAAGACGTGGGCGACCTCGTGTGACGACCCAACGCCAGGATCACCACATTGTACTGCAGCACCTGCGTCATCGGCAGCGGAATGCTCGTCAGACAGCCAGAGAGACACCTGGTATCCACAACAACAGAATTAGTGACCAGACCGTCAGAAACCGACTCCGTAATGCAGGACTCCGATCCCGCAGTCCTTACAGAGGTCCTTTTCTCACTGATGCAAGAAGGCAACGACGCCTGCAATGGGCCTATCAGCACCGTGACCTATCGTGGGCTTATCAGCTCTGACTGCCCAGCGCTACAGGGATGAGATTCTTCACCCACATGTTCTTCCATTCATGAGGCAACATCCAGAATTGGTGCTCCTGCAACAGGACAATGCCAGACCTCATGCAGCCAGGATAGTGCAGGCGTACCTGCAGGGACAACAGGTGCAGACCTTACCATGGCCAACCTTCAGCCTAGACATGTCACCGATAGAGCACGCATGGGATGAACTTGAACGGCGAGTTCGCAGACGTCAGCATCAGCCGCAGAACATCAGGGAACTGACCAATGCAATTATTGAAGAGTGGAGGGCCATCCCTGTTGCTTTCCTGCAGAGACTGTTGAGGTCGATGAGGGCCAGACTCCAAGCCTGCATTGTGGCTAGGGGTGGCCATACGCGTTATTGACTGTTTGTTATGTTAAAGAATCATTTACTACGTATATACTGAGTCCTCATGTTTATTAATAAATCTCAAAAATTGCGTTTCTTTTTTTGACCAGTATATATATATTCACACAACACACACACACACACACACACATATATATATATATATTATATAATATATATATATATATATATATATATATATATATATGCTGACTCGAGAAGAAGGAAATTCAGATAAAAAAAATTTAAATTGCTTTCCGCCGGATTATCCGAACATTACTTAATATCTTTTCAGACTTTGTTTGGAGGATGAAAATAATCCAGAAAATGTGGATGTTATTCTGGATTCTGAGCTAATAAAAAAAAAAAAGTATTTTCATCGTTTGTTTACGATGGATAAATGTCACTGTAGAAAAGTGATTTGGGTTACAAAAACCAACCATCTACACTCATGCATGGTTAACTGCTATTATAAGGTTACCAGATGTTCCTTATTCTACGGGATGTTCTCTATTTTATGCGTTGGGACAGCGTCCGTAGGAAGCATATACGGAACGCATTGAAAATTAATTTCAGACATCCGTAAATTTTAAGTTCTCGTGCAAGAAAAACTGCTTCAAGATGACGATAGCGACACTTTTTAAAGTGAAGAAGTGCAAATACTTAAATGTAGACTAGTAGTATGTGGGCAAATTGAGTGTCGATCAAAGTTTTACGATCCAACCAGAAGTTATTCTGTATTTTGATATTTAAAACCTGACAATGCTAACTACCAACCATTCAAAATGATTAATTCCTTTGTGCAGTAATTATACTGCTTATTTTCCCCGGTAACAATCATAAATACTTAACCATATAGGCTGGTTGGCAAATAATTAACCATGAATTTGGTTGTTGCAACCAAATATTTTTATTCCCCGTCCTGCAACCAAAAACAAAAAAAAAAACGAAATTCGTTTTGAGGATACAAAACTTAATTGCAAATTTGCATATTATTCTTTGCACAAAGAAAATGTAAACAAAATATACATCAAATAAAACAACTCAATTTAAAAACATGTTCAAAACATGCTGAAAACGTGCTTCAAAATTGCTGAACTACGTAGGCGAAGCGACCATATTTTGAGTTTATTTTTTATTTTTGCCAAGTTTAAAAAATTAGACTGGGGGCTCATCTTCCATCGGGTTCCCTTCTTTGGGGATATGGGGTGGGTGAGGGTACGAGGATGGTTGAAGTTCAGAAGTAACGGCATAATTTATTTCATACGTGTTCCGACACGTTCATACGCGTTCATTACTTCGTTATGTTCGTTCAAACATGTTCATACTCGTTTGTCGAAATTTGCCTTATTTTATCGGAAGTAAATAAATTTGCATGCAAAATTTAAAGTCCGTGAGAATCCGATGAATCCAGTAAATTTAAAGTTCGTGAAAACCCGATGATCCGGTAAATTGAAAACCCCGATGAATCCGGTAAATTGAAAACCCCGATGAATCCGGTAAATTGAAAACCCCCGATGAATCCGGTAAATTGAAAACCCCCGATGAATCCGGTAAATTGAAAACCCCCGATGAATCCGGTAAATTGAAAACCCCCGATGAATCCGGTAAATTGAAAACCCCCGATGAATCCGGTAAATTGAAAACCCCCGATGAATCCGGTAAATTGAAAACCCCCGATGAATCCGGTAAATTGAAAACCCCCGATGAATCCGGTAAATTGAAAACCCCCGATGAATCCGGTAAATTGAAAACCCCCGATGAATCCGGTAAATTGAAAACCCCCGATGAATCCGGTAAATTGAAAACCCCCGATGAATCCGGTAAATTGAAAACCCCCGATGAATCCGGTAAATTGAAACCCCCCGATGAATCCAGTAAAACCCCCGATGAATCCGGTAAAACCCCGGTGAATCTGGTAAATTGAAAACCCCGGTGAATCCGGTAAATTGAAAATCCGTGAAAATCCGATGAATCTGGTAAATTCAAAGTACTAGTATGCTCAGTCATTATTTTAAGATGATACGACAGTCCAGGTTATTTGAAATTATATATATATATATATATATATATATATATATTATTATATTATATATATATTATTATTAATTATATATATATATATAATATATATATATATATATATATATATATATATATATATATATAACGTCAAAGGAAACGAATAATAATTTACATATGAAATGAGGGTGAACTCGTTAAAATATAAATTTTAATGAAATCAAGTTAATTAAGCGATTGCATTTTGTATTTGGTAACTACAAACTTGTAAAGCAACATTTCTTTTTTTGATGACTTTCATCTCTCTCCGATGAACTCGTGTTTACTGCTACAATTAATACACAAACATTCGTTATAAATGTTGAATATGCGATAAACATATTTCATCATTATGAAGATGAATATATTATGATACACACACAACTTAATTTTGCTCCAATTATATCAATTAATATAAAATGTTTGTTTATATATATATATATATATATATATATATATAGTAAAGAACGACGCTTGTATAGGAGATATTCCGCGCAAGACGAGAGAGAGAGAGAACGAAACAAATGAAAAATGAAGGTAACCACCCGGGAATCGAACCCGGGATCTTCCGATTGCCGGTCAGATGCGATACCATTACACCATGGGCCTCACTCTTCCAAATGCCGTAATTCTTCTACATACTCGCAGAAACCAATGCCCCAAGGGGGCACCTCCCGCATGGCGTAACATTATATACATTCAACTGCAAAGAACACGCAGTATAAATAACGTAAAGAACGACGCTTGTATAGGAGATATTCCGCGCAAGACGAGAGAGAGAGAACGAAACAAATGAAAAATGAGGTAACCACCCGGGAATCGAACCCGGGATCTTCCGATTGCCGGTCAGATGCGATACCATTACACCATGGGCCTCACTGCCGGTCAGATGCGATACCATTACACCATGGGCCTCACTGCCGGTCAGATGCGATACCATTACATCATGGGCCTCACTCTTCCAAATGCCGTAATTCTTCTACATACTCGCAGAAACCAATGCCCCAAGGGGGCACCTCCCGCATGCCGTAACATTATATACATTCAACTGCAAAGAACACGCAGTATAAATAACGTAAAGAACGACGCTTGTATAGGAGATATTCCGCGCAAGACGAGAGAGAGAGAACGAAACAAATGAAAAAATGAGGTAACCACCCGGGAATCGAACCCGGGATCTTCCTATTGCCGGTCAGATGCGATACCATTACACCATGGGCCTCACTGCCGGTCAGATGCGATACCATTACACCATGGGCCTCACTCTGCCAATGCCGTAATTCTTCTACATACTCGCAGAAACCAATGCCCCAAGGGGGGCACCTCCCGCATGCCGTAACATTATATACATTTAACTGCAAAGAACACGCAGTATAAATAACGTAAAGAACGACGCTTGTATAGGAGATATTCCGCGCAAGACGAGAGAGAGAGAACGAAACAAATGAAAAAATGAGGTAACCACCCGGAATCGAACCCGGGATCTTCCGATTGCCGGTCAGATGCGATACCATTACACCATGGGCCTCACTGCCGGTCAGATGCGATACCATTACATCATGGGCCTCACTCTTCCAAATGCCGTAATTCTTCTACATACTCGCAGAAACCAATGCCCCAAGGGGGCACCTCCCGCATGCCGTCTTGCGCGGAATATCTCCTATACAAGCGTCGTTCTTTACGTTATTTATACTGCGTGTTCTTTGCAGTTGAATGTATATAATGTTACGGCATGCGGAAGGTGCCCCCTTGGGGCATTGGTTTCTGCGAGTATGTAGAAGAATTACGGCATTTGGAAGAGTGAGGCCCATGGTGTAATGGTATCGCATCTGACCGGCAATCGGAAGATCCCGGGTTCGATTCCCGGGTGGTTACCTCATTTTTTCATTTGTTTCGTTCTCTCTCTCTCGTCTTGCGCGGAATATCTCCTATACAAGCGTCGTTCTTTACGTTATTTATACTGCGTGTTCTTTGCAGTTAAATGTATATAATGTTACGGCATGCGGGAGGTGCCCCCTTGGGGCATTGGTTTTCTGCGAGTATGTAGAAGAATTACGGCATTTGGCAGAGTGAGGCCCATGGTGTAATGGTATCGCATCTGACCGGCAGTGAGGCCCATGGTGTAATGGTATCGCATCTGACCGGCAATAGGAAGATCCCGGGTTCGATTCCCGGGTGGTTACCTCATTTTTTCATTTGTTTCGTTCTCTCTCTCTCTCGTCTTGCCCGGAATATCTCCTATACAAGCGTCGTTCTTTACGTTATTTATACTGCGTGTTCTTTGCAGTTGAATGTATATAATGTTACCGCATGCGGGAGGTGCCCCCTTGGGGCATTGGTTTCTGCGAGTATGTAGAAGAATTACGGCATTTGGAAGAGAGGCCCATGGTGTAATGGTATCGCATCTGACCGGCAGTGAGGCCCATGGTGTAATGGTATCGCATCTGACCGGCAATCGGAAGATCCCGGGTTCGATTCCCGGGTGGTTACCTCATTTTTTCATTTGTTTCGTTCTCTCTCGTCTTGCGCGGAATATCTCCTATACAAGCGTCGTTCTTTACGTTATTTATACTGCGTGTTCTTTGCAGTTGAATGTATATAATGTTACGGCATGCGGGAGGTGCCCCTTGGGGCATTGGTTTCTGCGAGTATGTAGAAGAATTACGGCATTTGGAAGAGTGAGGCCCATGGTGTAATGGTATCGCATCTGACCGGCAATCGGAAGATCCCGGGTTCGATTCCCGGGTGGTTACCTCATTTTTTCATTTGTTTCGTTCTCTCTCTCTCGTCTTGCGCGGAATATCTCCTATACAAGCGTCGTTCTTTACGTTATTTATACTGCGTGTTCTTTGCAGTTGAATGTATATAATGTTACGGCATGCGGGAGGTGCCCCCTTGGGGCATTGGTTTCTGCGAGTATGTAGAAGAATTACGGCATTTGGAAGAGTGAGGCCCATGGTGTAATGGTATCGCATCTGACCGGCAGTGAGGCCCATGGTGTAATGGTATCGCATCTGACCGGCAATCGGAAGATCCCGGGTTCGATTCCCGGGTGGTTACCTCATTTTTTCATTTGTTTCGTTCTCTCTCTCTCGTCTTGCGCGGAATATCCTATACAAGCGTCGTTCTTTACGTTATTTATACTGCGTGTTCTTTGCAGTTGAATATATATATATATATATATATATATATATATATATATATATATACAGGGTGTACATAAAGTCAGGATCTATTTTTGTGAAGCACTTGGAAATTATATGGAATTCAATCATAAAATGATAGTGGTAACATTTATTAAATAATTAAGAGTAGGATTCGACGTGACGCCCATCAGTATCCCTGCACAGCTCAAATCGTTCCGCAGCATTTCTAAACACATTCTGGAGCATTTGCGGGGTTGTGTTATCTGCAGCAGTTCGTGTACGTAAGTTTTCAAGACTCGTAATCTTCGTCTGATAGACGTGCGATTTGATAAAGCCCCATGCAAAGAAATCTAAAGGGGTTAAATCTGGTGATCTCGCTGGCCAAGGTCTGTTTTCTCCGCGTCCGATCCAGCGATTTGGAAAACGTCCATTTAGATAATCCTGAACAATTTTGGCGTAGTAACAAGGAGCACCATCATGTTGATAGACGACGGGTTAGGATTGTTAGTACCGTCGTCTATCAACATGATGGTGCTCCTTGTCACTATGCCAAAATTGTTCAGGATTATCTAAATGGACGTTTTCCAAATCGCTGGATCGGACGCTGAAGCAACAGACCTTGGCCAGCGAGATCACCAGATTTAACCCCTTTAGATTTCTTTGCATTGGGCTTTATCAAATCGCACGTCTATCAGACGAAGATTACGAGTCTTGAAAACTTACGTACACGTATACGAACTGCTGCAGATAACATAACCCCGCAAATGCTCCAGAATGTGTTTAGAAATGCTGCGGAACGATTTGAGCTGTGCAGGGATACTGATGGGCGTCACGTCGAATCCTACTCTTAATTATTTAATAAATTACCACTTTATCATTTTATGATTGAATTCCATATAATTTCCAAGTGCTTCACAAAAATAGATGCTGACTTTATGTACACCCTGTATGTATATATATATATATATATTATATATATATATATATATATATATATATATATACAGGGCGTCCCCAAAAAATGTATACACACTTTAACAGCTGATACCTCAATTGATGTTTCTTTCTTCCAAGTTAAACCCATTAGAATTAATAATGGCAGTCAGACTAAGCTTTGAACAAAGGACATTCATTCTAAAATGCTACTGGAAGTGTGAAAACGCAGTTGAAGTGCAAAGACAGTTTAGGAGGGAGTTTCAACAGATCCACCAACGCGACTTACCATCACTCGAATTAGAGATAAGTTTGAAGCCGATGGAACTGTTCAAATGTCCACAAGAAGCGTTCCGGAAGACCACGGACATCGACAAGCCCCACAAAGCAAGAAAGAGTACTGGAAACGTATCACCAAAGTCCAAGAAAATCTGTGCGGCAAGCGAGTCGTGAGGTAGGAATTTCAGAATCGTCTGTCCAACGCATTTTGAAGCGCTGTCAATGGAAAAGTTACATTCCAAGATTAGTCCATGCTATTAATGAAGATGATCCGGACCGAAGAGTGGAGTATTGCGAGTGGTACTTGGCACGATGTGGATGTGGATTGGACGAAGGGGTTTCGTAGAATACCCTCCGCGTTCACCAGACCTCGCACCACTAGACTTTTTTTTATGGGGATACTTAAAAGACAAAGTCTACGCCATAGAACCTGCAACAGTCGCTGAATTTAGAGCAGCCATTGAACGAGAATGCACACAAATACCAAACGAAATGTTTCGTGATGTTTGCGATTCCATTGCTTCGCGTTATCAGCAGTGCCTGGACCAGAACGGACGTCAGTTTGAAAACAGGCGTTGACAAAACAATTAAATAATGTCTGTAGATTCTATTACATTTTGAAAATGAAATGTATTTTAATAAACACTGCCTTTATAATTATTTAAAGTGTGTATACATTTTTTTGGGACGCCCTGTATATATACACTGTATGTATAAATAAATAATCAGAGCTGGGCACTTGCGTTTTTTTTTGCGGTACTGCGGTACTACCGTGTTGGTCGGTACCGCGGAAAGTACCGCGGGAAATTTGAATGCGGTAGCGGTACTGCTGTACTTTCAGCGATCCTTTGCGGTACTGCGTTATGCGGTACCGGTTTGGTAGTGCGGTAGTAGTACCGCAGTACCGCAAAAAAACGCGCAAAAAAACGCAAGTGCCCAGCTCTGATTATTTGTATATGCCTATATATATATATATATATATATAATATATATACACAAACTCAGAATGGTTCCCTGAGAACATTATATGTTAAACACAGACCGTGCATGGAACAAGGAACTCTTCTGGGAAAATTAAATCCACTATAGTCCGAATAAGTAATGGTAAATGACAAATACCATAGTTTTTTTTCCTTTTTCATGATTTTAGCCCGACGTGGGCAACGGGTCTCTCGCAAAGAGATCCCATAAATATAGCTTCCCTCACCAGCTATCTGCAAAGCAGACAGGATCCAGCTTTGGGACGTGGATCTAGGGTTTAAAGCAAACCTAGATCCCTACACTCAGAACCTCTATATAAGTAAAAGACTCGTTGCATTCACGTCGTGTTGAATAAATCAAAGAAAAGGGGGTAACTATTGTATTTTTAGCCAAAAAAACCAAAACTTAAACCTCAACCGGGACATTGAGCGTCCACTTTTCAAGGCACGAAACACGTCCGTTTAGTATACACAAACTCAGAATGGTTCCCTGAGAACATTATATGTTAAACACAGACCGTGCATGGAACAAAGGAAAAAAACTATGGTATTTGTCATTTACCATTACTTATTCGGACTATAGTGGATTTAATTTTCCCAGAAGAGTTCCTTGTTCCATGCACGGTCTGTGTTTAACATATAATGTTCTCAGGGAACCATTCTGAGTTTGTGTATACTAAACGGACGTGTTTCGTGCCTTGAAAAGTGGACGCTCAATGTCCCGGTTGAGGTTTAAGTTTTGGTTTTTTTGGCTAAAAATACAATAGTTACCCCCTTTTTCTTTGATTTATTCAACACGACGTGAATGCAACGAGTCTTTTACTTATATAGAGGTTCTGAGTGTAGGGATCTAGGTTTGCTTTAAACCCTAGATCCACGTCCCAAAGCTGGATCCTGTCTGCTTTGCAGATAGCTGGTGAGGGAAGCTATATTTATGGGATCTCTTTGCGAGAGACCCGTTGCCCACGTCGGGCTAAAATCATGAAAAAGGAAAAAAACTATGGTATTTGTCATTTACCATTACTTATTCGACTATAGTGGATTTAATTTTCCCAGAAGAGTTCCTTGTTCCATGCACGGTCTGTGTTTAACATTATATATATATATATATAGTGATGTAGCGGATGTCATTTTTTTCACATCCGCGGATGCGGATGAGGGTGTTTGATTTTAACATCCGCGGATGCGGATGCGGATGTCTACATTTTCGTTATTTTTTAGGATATATTCGAGATTTGTTGTGTTTAACGTATAAATAATTATTATATAGAGAGAGCTGTAGCTATAATGTAGTATAATTGATTAATTGTACAATAATTGCTGTACTTTTCTCTGAACATATAAAATAATATCAAGCATCTAACTAATATAGAAATCAATTAGTGAATTCGTCTGCAAATAAATTCGTTATATTTTGTTGAGTTTCAGCCACAATTAGAAACCATAATTGTGTTACCAGGATGCGGGACGTGAACCCAACTCAAATGCACGGTATGCACCCCACCGACCTCTTTCCCCAACCTCCACCCTTATAGAAAGAGATCTTTAATTAGCTTGATAACTATTTATATTAAGTTTAAAGTTTTATTAGGCATATTTATAAATGAGTAATTAAAATAAAGTAAACTAAGATGTTCATCGTTTAATGTTCAAACTTAATTATAGGAAGGTTATGCTTAAGGAACATTAATTTTTCTGCCTTTTCTGCTGCCAGTCTGTTTCTCTTTTCATCATATATTAATCCAGCACTGCTAAATAATCTCTCGCTTGGTAGTTAAATCATCACTTGGCAAAGCAGATGAAAACTGCTTTGCCAAGTGATGATTTAACTCGTTCTAATGTACTAGGTGAAAATAACTTAGCTTTGTAACGTGGATCTAAGTAGGTTGCAAGAGAGTAACTTCATACAAGAACAGCCTCTCGTCTTGTCGCTTGCATCACTTTTGCGCACAATGAACTAGTTCTATTAATATAGTAGAATTTGATAATTTCCGCTTATTAATGACATTTTATCTCAACGGTCCACATCCGCACGACATCCGCAGTCCAAAGTGCGGATGCGGATGCGAGAAAATGTGCGGATGTTATGCGGATGCGGATGTGACCTACATCACTAATATATATATATATATATATATATATTATATATATATATATATATATATATATATATATATATATATATATGGTCTTTTTTCTTTACTTTTGTCTGAAGAATACCCCTACGATTTATGAAACACATTTATGAATCACCTTGTGTATATGTATATATATATGTGTGTATATATATATAGTGGCATTCAAAAGTCTGCGTCCACCCCAGTTTTATACAATTTCTAGAAAATAATATAACTGAGAAAGTATGTCCTCTATATTAAGGTATTTTCTTTTACAAGAAATGATATTTCATATATTCTACTACATGTGTATTTGTGTAAGTAATGTAGCTTTTATTTCATAAGAAAGGACACATTAATGAAAATGGTCCTTTTTGGTCCTGTACGTTTTTTTTCTTTGCAGTAAAATAACACCGATTTTAACCCAGGTATTGGTGACAGACCATAGCCAAATGTTATTAATCTCCAAATAGTGTATTCATACAGTAATTTTAACAGCTGGTCCATTTACAACAACAACCTGCCGGCTTGCTCGATCAGGGTGGGCTGATCGTCTAACCAACAACACAACAACTGGTCTATTATAACTGATAAAACCAATTAGTCAATGACATTGTAACAGTTTGATTAAAAAATAATTAATCATTTTCTCTATTCTTTCTTTACAGGCCGTAATTGAAATGTCTAAGGATCTAAGTCTATCCCAGAGAGGACAAATAATTGCCCTTTCAAGAGAGGGAATGTCCCAACGCCAGATCTCGGCAAAATTTAACGTTTCAAAAGGGGCCGTCCATAGAACTATAAGCAGATATAGAGAATCTGGATCGTGCTCTTCAAAGACAAGATCTGGCAGACCTAAAGTGACTACTAATTCTGAGGATCATTACATCAAGGTTACATCACTGCGTGACAGAAAAGCCACAGCTACACAGATTCAGGCACAGTTGAATGAACAACGGGACTCTCCAATAAGTACAAGTACAAGTACAAGTACAAGTACTCGTACTATAAAAAGAAGACTCATAAAAGCTGGTCTCCATGGCAGAGTTGCTGTGTCCAAACCACTACTGAGGAAACAAATAAGGCCAAAAGACTGGACTGGGGAAGAGAATATCGAAATTTTACTGTAGATGACTGGAAAAAAGTTCTTTTTACTGATGAATCAAAAGTGGAACAACTTTTTGGGTCTCATAGAAGAGCTAATGTTAGACGTAGAACCAACGAAAAACTGATAGATCTCTGCATAAAACATTCAGTAAAACATGGGGGAGGCAACATTCAAGTTTGGAGTTGTTTCAGTTATTCTGGAGTTGGAGATCTTCACAGAATCACTTACACTCTCACAAAAGAGAAGTACCACCCCATACTTGTGAGACACGCAATACCATCAGGATTGAGGCTTTGTGGTCAAGGATTCATTTTCCAGCGGGATAACGACCGAAGCACACTTCTAACCTTTGCATGAACTATCTCAACAAGAAAAAAGATGGTGTTCTACAAATTATGAAGTTTCCTCCACAAAGTCCTGATCTCAATCCAATAGAACATCTTTGGGACCATTTAAAGAGTCTGAAAGCTAAAAAGAATATAACTTCTCTCAATTCTCTCTGGGAGAATGTAGAAGAATGCTGGAACGGCGTAGCACAAGATGTTATCCAGAAACTTGTGGAAACTGTCATTAAAGCAAAAGGAGGTCATATCGATTATTAATAAGATTATGCCATTAAAGTGTTAATTCATTTACTAATCTATATTATAATAAGAGAGCTGTCCGTCTAGCTGTCCGTCTGTGTGTCCGTCCGTCTGTCCGTCACACTTTCAGAAATTGTTAGACAAAATTGAGAAAAAAATTCAGAAATTGTAAAAAAAATTCAGAAATTGTATTACGGGCGGCAATGTGAAGCTCAAGATTTTCATGACTGTGTTCTTTTCTGTAGTTTAGCAATGGGGGAAGGGTGGGGATGTTGGTAATTGGTGATGGGTAGGGTAATGGGAAGGGTTGGGGTAATGGGGAGGGGGTTAGCCCCCAAGTTGTATGAATGGGAGTTTTGGGAGATACCAGATTCAGAAATGTTGACACAATGTGAAGCTCAAAATTTTCACGGCTGGGTTCTTTTTTTGTAGTTTAGCCTGTCTAACCGTCAGCGAAGCGGCGGGAACTGTACTAGTTTATAATAATTACATTTAGAAGCAAATAATGTAATAATAAAAAAATCAAATTTTGTTGTAATTATCATATATATTTGTACAATTTACAATAAATTGGGTGATTATAAGGTGGACGCAGACTTTTGAACGCCGCTATATATATATATATATATATATATATATATATATCTATATATATATATATATATATTATATATATATATAAACTCTTATAGGACTTTATTTTTAACAATGGAGCATTTTTCATTTCTATGAAAGGTAAAAAAATGAAATTGAAAAGAATTCTTGCGGTGAATTTTTTGACAGAATATATCGTATTGAGAAGCACAAAGATCTAAATATTTCAAATATTTAGATTAGATATTTAGAGGAATATTAGATATTTAGATATTAAATATTTTGATATTAGATATTTCGATGTAATATGTCTATTCCTAAACATTTTTTTTTTGTTCTTTGCAATCAATTGGCAAAATTTTGTTGAAACAAATGTAAATTTCTAAATATTTTGTGAATGTAATATTATACTACTCCTAAAGAAAAAATAATTTTTTACCCGGTTTGTAAAACCAGATGTTTAGCGAAACCTCGGATTTAATGTCCCGCCAAGTAATTAGGGAAAAATTTAGAAATTACTCGTCTGGAATCGCGTGAATGTTTAAGAGAAATTCATATTTGGTGAATTTTTTATATATTTTTTTTTAGAGAGAATTTAAGAACTCGTATTAGGTTAGATTAGGTTATATTAGTATCATTAAGTGACCTGTTTACAATTTGTGGATACTAACGTAACATCTGTGTTGTACGAGTACATTTGTGCTAACCCTAGTAAAGAAACGCAGGATTATTTTCCAGTTTGCCTCACTACCATTGCGAGAATTGCTTACTTAACTCAACCTAATTTAACCTAACCCATGACCGAAGTGAGAAAACCGAAGATGAGAGTGGGCATGGCATAAAATGGGGGAAGTTGGCCCATTGAGTATTATATCCGAACACGTTATCAACATTTATACCCAATTCACAATCCACTTTGAACACGAATCACAAGGTCCCAAGAACTCCGTTAGTGCATTTCCTGTTCCTCGAAAACGGAAATTGATTCCGTTTATGCTAAATGTTGACGTTGGTTTTTCTGACTTAATTGAATGAAATCCTTAAATCACAATCTTTTACTTATTTTTCAGGTAAATTTCACATAAACAAAATTGCTTTTTTTTTTTTTTAAATCAAATTTGTTTTGAAACATTTCATGCTCTCTGGAGATTTGTTTACTTTTACCAATATGTTGTTTGGAACTGTTCCGGCCTTTGTTCCTCGTAACTTCAGTCGAAAATGGAACGAGAAATTCCTCAAGAATCGGCAGAAACGAGGAATTTTTTTTCCCTCAAAAGCGTTCACAGTGTCAAAGGAATTCCACGAAAATACGATGATTGTAACAGGAATTCCTCTCTAAAGAATCATAGTATGAACGCCGTATTACAATATAATAAGTGTTCCTGGTACTTTCGTTATTTAAGGACTTTGTTATTTGATGCAAGTCCTTAAAAACGCTTTACTGATGTCATTAAAATATTGTACTTACGTGGAGCCTACTTTTTGTATGCCCATGTGACGAACGTTGTTGCATGGTAATTAAAAAAAAATAACATAATTTTTTTATACGTCAGTATGGGTACGCAAAACTTGAAATACGATTAAATTATTGAAATAAACTTTTTCCATAATACCCAAATTAATGTTTAGGACACAAATAATAATAAAATCGTGTAAATATGAAGCTTTTTTCATCGTAATGCTTTCAAAATTATGATAATAAAAGAGACGTCAAGTTATGTCAAAAGATTCGACATTTTTTTTTATCTCAAGCGTTTATTATACAGGGTGTCCCAGAATTAACTATCTATTTCAATGAAATCGGACAAATTTTTTAAAACACACTTTTATTTATGTTTATCATGTTTAATATGTGTTAAAAATGTATAAATTTCTAAATTTTTTTCATAATTTTATTTTCATAATTTTTTCATAGTTTTTCAGTTTTATTTTCATTCTCTTTCAGAACCCTATTAATAATGAATACACAAGAACGCATCTTTGTTGTAACATCCCGTATCAAAGGAATGCAATGTAATGAAATCGGAGAAAATTTTACAAGAAGATTCCACAGAACCGGTCCTACAGACAAAGCGATTCGTGAACTTGTGAACAAATTTAAAAGAACTGGATCCCTACACGACGAGGTGGAAGAGGACGCCCAAGGACAGCACGTAACAGTACCGAACAGGTAGGACAATTGTATGAGGATGAACCAACAACTTCGGTTAGGGAGGCCGGTCGAAGACTCAACATATCCAAGACAACAGTTCATAGAATCTTGCGTTCGACACTGATGAAAAAGGCTTATCACATTCAAGTACTGCATGCCCTAAATGAAGAGGATTATCCAAATCGAGCAGCAAGGTGTGCAGAAATTGTGGATCAAATCGAAAATGAAAGTTTATTGGATAACATCTAATTCAGTGATGAGGCGACTTTCCACACGTGTGGTAAAGTCAATCGACACAACTGTCGTATCTGGTCCAATGAAAGACCGTCTGAAGTCATAGAATGGCAAAGAGACTCTCCAAAAGTTAACTTGTGGCTTGGAATGACCAAATCCAAAATTTATGGCCCATTCTTCTTTGCGGAAGCAACTGTAACAGGTACCGTCTACCTTGATATGCTTCAGCAGTTTCTCGAACCACAGCTTCTTGATGATGGCATTCTTGATAATGTTGTGTTTCAACAAGATGGAGCACCATGTCATTATGCTCTAATTGTTCGAGAATACCTCAACAGACGCCTTCCGAATCGGTGGATTGGACGTGGAGGACCTCGACCTTGGCCTCCGCGTTCTCCGGATTTGACACCCCTGGATTTCTTTGCATGGGGTTTCATAAAACAAAGGTTTATCGCCAAAAGATCAATAGTTTAGCTGAACTTAAAGAAAGCATCCAGTTGGCAGTGCGGGAGATAACACCTGAAATGCTTCAAAATGTGTTTCGCAGCGCTGAGGGTAGATTTGAAATTTGCAGAGATACAGACGGTGCACATGTTGAAACTTCTCAATAAAGTTTTGACTTATGATTTATAAATCTATTTGTTTTTGTATCATAATTTAGTAATAAACACAAAATTATGTCAGTTTTTATTAAATTTGTCCGATTTCATTGAAATAGATAGTTAATTCTGGGACACCCTGTATTACATTTTAATAGCTTCACACTGCTTTGACGAGGTCAGTAACACTCGAAAGCCGCAACTTTGACCCTGCAGTGATACGCTCAGTGCGCGATAGTCTCTCTCTCTCGGGGCTGTATCGCTGCACCCCGACGCAGCGCTGCATCCATTGCGCGACGGTCTTTATGAAAATTTGAGAACATTTGTGCATTCGTTTGAAGTTAATATGATTGTACTCGATTTTATTTTTAGTTCACTATCGTTTTTGTTTATAGGTCGTTTTGCAATCGCCATATATATATATATATATATATATATTTATAGGGTGAGTCAAAAGTCCTGTCTCAAAAGTATTTATTTTAGTTATTTTTGAGGCAAGACTTCAACTCGCTGTGTGTGTGTGTGTGTGTGAAAAAGAAATATTGAACATACACAAAAACTTAAGCGTGAATCTTTGAAGTAGACTTTGATTTATTTTAGTTTATGGCAAACTTGAAGTATTACGTCACTACTAAAACGACCCCAAACAAAAATGGCGATCGTAAGGAAGGGACAATGCGTATTATGGTTAGCTGAGTTGGAATCTATCATAACAGTATAGAATGAAAATTTAGGAAGGATATGGAAAGGATCGACCATCGATAATGTCACTATACAGGTGGGTGGGTTAGGGGGTGCGGGGATTCGAAGGAAACTAGCTCAGTTCGTGATCATCGTGAAGGCCATGCATGATCGGTCGTATTTCCACTGAGCTGAGGACGCCAAGGTCGACTGCCCATAAAGTTTTGTTAAATAAGTTTTATCGGTATCAGTACAAAACTGCCTTATGAAGGACGATTACGAGATAATATCCTGAAGAAGCGAAAGCACGAACAAGAATTCCATGAGGTTAATGTCTGGGTGCTCTTACGCCGAAAGAAGTTTATGGCCTATTTTTTTTTTCTGTGACCCATGTTACCAGTGTCTCCAAGAAGATACTGCTGATTTTCTTCCAAGTGTAGATTGAAACCTTCTGGATAATTTGATCTGCCAGCAGGACGGGGCCCCAACCCGGACTTTTATTGACGGAACCTTTCCGGAAAGATAGACTGTAGGGAGTGTAGGCCGTGGCACCACTGCACAGACTACCCGGTCACACGCTCTTACAATATTGGATTCCAACCTTTAGCGAAGGATTAAATTTAGTGTCTGTGCAATTGATCCTAAAGACTTAGAAGACTTTAAACAATGAATGAAGCATGAAATAAACGCCATAACATTCTCACGAACTTGAGATGTTTTCAACATTTTCGAGACATCACAACTTTGTCCAAATAATGAAGGAGTTTAATTCATTTATCTTGAAAATATTATTTTTTTTAAGCAAAATATAGTTTCTCCTGCAATACTTTTTGACCTGATAATCGATGATAAAAGTCAGTAAATAATAATAGACTTATTTAATCAGTATATTTAGAATCGTGTTCCTTTCCCCTTTTGTATTATACAGGGTGTTTCATAACCGGTCTGCATACTTTAGGGGGTGATGTTGAGTAAAAAAGTTAATACAACATAGGTGCTATTTACAACCGTTGCGGAGCTATGGACTTTTTAAAATGTGCAAACAACAAATCCCTACCTGTGTATAATTCGATAGATGGCAGCACTGGTGGTAGTTTCGGTTAACGAAGTTACCACTACTAATCCTGTGGTTTTTTTTCAATTCGTTCTGATTTGTGGTACGAGACACTGTGTTGCGTTAAGGTGAACAATCAAAATGAATCAACAGTTCACACCCGCTGAATAGCTGATATCCATTTCATTTATGGATTCTGTGATGATAGCAGAGCGGCAGTTGAGGAATATCGAAGACGTTTTCCGAACCGCCGAATACCGAACAGGCAAGTGTTTAGTGACACACACACACACACCAGAGATTAAGGGAAACAGGGACAATTGTTCACGTAACTAAGAACATGTAGCACGACGGCCCGTTGCTGTGGAGGAGCGCATACTGGACCTAGTACAACGTAGCCCAACTACTAGTGTTCGAAGGATTTCTAGACGAATTGGTGAATCCGCATCGCGTGTATGGCGAACCATACATGATGAGGGTTTGTATCCCTATCAGTTGCAACGTGTGCAAGCTCTTCAACCGAATGATTATGATAAACGTGTTTAATTTTTCCAGTGGATGGTTATGCCTCGCCAAATCTTTAATCGCATACTGTTTAGTGATGAGGCACAATTTATTCGGGATGGAATTAACAATAAACGAAATTCCCACTTGTGGTCCGCCGATAATCCCCACGGTATCGTTGAAGGAAACTTTCAACATCGATTCTTGGTGAATGTTTGGTGCGGTGTAATTGGAAATCACCTGATTGGACCGTTCGTTTTGGAACAACGATTAACTGCTGATATTTATTTGAAATTCCAGACCAACGAATTGCCGCTTTTGATGGAGGACGTGCCCTTGGAGACAAGGCGCAGGATGTTCTTTCAGCACGATGGGGCGCCACCACATTTTCGTCGTCATGTTGGATTACTTGAATCAGCGGTACGGGAATCGTTGGATTGGTCGTGCTGGTCCAATATCGTGGCCCCCAAGATCTCCGGACGCAACCCCGTTAGGTTTCTTTTTATGGGGCTTTATGAAAAAGATGGTCTACAAGACCAAAGTACAAACGAGAGAGGAACTCTTGCGTCGGATTATGGATGCCGCTGCTTACATACGAGAACACCCCGAAATGACTCAATGGGCAGTGGACTCTTGTTTGGAACGAGCAAGGCTGTGCATTGAAAACCGAGGCGGACATTTTGAACATTTATAAGGTGTATCTCATAAAATGTAGCAATAAATACATCAGATTAATACTCTCGTTTATTTTTTCCGTGTACCTTAAAACATCCATAGCTCCGCAACGGTTGGAAATAGCATCAATGTTGTATTAACCTTTTTACTCGATATCACCTCCCAAATCCCCCCCCCCCCCCCCCGAAAGTATGGCAGACCGGTTGTGAAACACCCTGTATAAAGCTTTCACACGTTCTGACGTTCCATTGATAAGCTTTGCCATTTGTTCTTGACGACAATCATCGTTGTTTATTTATTTTTGTCTCTCTCTCTCTCTCTCTCTCTCTCTCTCTCTCTCTCTCTCTCTCTCTCTCTCTCTCTCTCTCTCTCTCTCTTTAATTAATCTATCAATATAATATAGAATTATGAATATGACATAATTTTCAAATTTCGTGATATTACTATTATGGCAGGCAATGCATAAGAATTAAAATTAATATTTTCATTATGATAAAAATAATAACTTTCTCAAGAGTTTCAGCCACAGAAAATTCAATGAAACAAGTTTCATTCAATTTTCTGTTACCAGGTACTTATATTTTGAGGTTTATATATTTGTTTGTTCATTAATAATTATTAATACTTTACATGAAATGTGCATGACTGGGCCTTATAAGCTACTTTATAAGCTAATTTAATTGTAAATTGCATAATTTAGTAGAGGTAATATCCGCATAACATCCGCAGTCAGAAGTGCGGATGCGGATGTTAAAAATGATGCGGATGCGGATATCCGGTCCACCTAATATATATATATATATATATATATATATATATATATATATATAAATTTTTCTTTGGAGGGGAAGGGGGGAGCTCGAGGTTGAATATTCGGAAAAGGAATATAATTTGATTAATTTTAATTATTTTAAGATAAGGCATACGGACGGAGTGACTTTGAAACTTATTAAATTTTAATTACTATATTTTTTTCTTTTTAGTATTGAATGATTTTTCAGTTCATTCAATAGATCAGGGGTTCCCAAATTGGTGTTCCGCGGAACACAATTTGGGAACCCCTGCAATAGATGATTCCACAATCCACCCCACCCCTTCGCCCTCACCCCTCTTGTTTTTGTTGGTTGTTACTTCAATAATGTTGCGATCTGATATTAGATATTTCTACGTTTTCAATTAGGTTGTGCTGGTGTTTTGTGAATACCAAATCTAGGCAGTTGTTTTTTCTGTTATTTTCTGTTATTTCTGTTGTTAACATACATTCATCACGTGGAAATAACAGCTCGCTTTTTTTTTTATAAAACTCGGTTTTCACAGTTTCCTCGGCACTCCTTTAGATAAGTTTCCATGAGACATGTAAAGTGTTGCTCTCGTTTTTCGCACGAGTCCTTTCTGATAGGTAACTTTACCCAGGAAATGGTTTGGTTTTAGGCTCCGTTTGTTGGCTAGGATAAGTCCTACTTTTTTCTTCTTCATTTTTGTTTATGTGGTTCAGATTCATTATCTTTTGGTAGAATTGGAGTGTTGGTTTTGCCGTCTTCCGAGAATTTTCCTTTCTTTGATATGTATTTCGATATATGCAATCTCGATATCGTATGTAAATTGCTTTTCTATTGATTTTGTTCGGCTTAAGGAGTCTCGTATTTGCCGACTGCCTTTGCATTTGTTCAATCATATTTAATAACTGAATCGCGTTGGATACGTCGAAAAAATTGGTTACCATGTTTGTTCAATTGGCGTGTTCTTTTGCGGGTGGTAACGGCATATTTGCAATTATACACACACACACACACACACACACACACACACAAAACTAGTCCGTAGTCAAACAGTTGGTGATAATTAATCAGAGGTTTGGACATTTTGTAATGTCGTCTTCAGTGCTAAAACTATAAATAGATAGTTAAGAACCAAATATGAAGTTAAAAAATATTTAAAATATTGGAAGGTTATAAACACTAAAAACTTAAAATAAAAACAATTAGACACTTGTGTTAAAAAGATTACAAACCCTTCACAATCACGTACATTCCTTTTCTCATCAATTAGACCACTCAATTAGGCCTAATAATTTTTCAATAATTGCAAAAACTAATAAACTCGATCTATCCCTCTTAGAAACAATACTCATTTTCAAACATAAACTGGATATAAATCATCATATCCCCTTTCGTAATTTCAACCAACCAACCAATTTCTTCCCCTCGTTCTCTGCTACGTCCGTGATTAAGTAATTTGTACCTGATTTATTTCTCTTACAATTTTTATATATTTTAAGATTTTTTATTTTAATTTGTACGTAGTGTTCTTCTTCCCCCCCCCCCTCTCCAATTATTTAAAATGTTATTTACTTAAATTTACTGTCTACCCTCACAAAGATAAGCCTTCCTTTTTTCCCCCTCTTTTTAGGTTTCATACGCAATATCTATTGCTTTTTAATTGTATTATTTCAACTTTAACGTGATTGTATAATCGTTTTAATTTTTTAAGTTTTTAGTGTTTATGACCTTCCAATATTCAAAATAGTTTTTTTCACATTTAATTTTTAATTATTATATATAATACTTCTGGTTTTCAAAGCTGGGCACTTGCGGTTTTTTTTGCGGTACTACCGCACTACCAACCGGTACCGCATAACGCAGTACCGCAAAGGATCGCTGAAAGTACAGGCTGTACTTTCAGCGATCCTTTGCGGTACTGCGTTATGCGGTACCGGTTTGGTAGTGCGGTAGTACCGCAGTACCGCAAAAAAAAACGCAAGTGCCCAGCTTTGCTGGTTTTAGCACTGAAGATGACATAAGGAAAATGTCGAAAGCTCTCATTACTACGTTTACGAAGGAATACAAAGGAATCCAAAGAACGCCAAACAGCAACAGACCGGCTGGTCCCTACGAGGCTGTCTGTTTAAGAAGGAAGGTTAAAAGAAGGAAGAAAATTTAAAGACAAGTGATAGATTCAAATCAAAGGAGAGAAAAGAGGTTGAGAGGTAGGAAAGGATTTAAAGATGAAGTGAAAATTTTAAAGTACAGAGGAGGGAATCCGAGTGAAAATTCTGCAATATTTCTATGCGCTAAAATATGCTTTCAACTGGCAAGATAAGCATCTAAGAGTAGTTCCTTTTTTAAAGGATTCGATCGAATCACTTTGAACTACGCTGGCTGGCAATCCATTCCACACATTTAACTATACGATTGAAGAAAATATGTTTAGCTTTATTAGAATTAAAATGTTTACCCACTAATTTGAGACCATTACCGCGAGTTCTATCCGCATTTCCTGAAGGTGGAATATTTTTTGGGGCGTCGACATTATCAAAACTTTTAATCATTTTCAACACCTGGATTAAATCTTGAATTTGCCTTTTTACGAGTGAGAATAACTTTAACGTTTCTCAACGGGCAACGTATGTTTTGTTTCTAAGTCTAGGAATCATCTCAGTAGCCCGTCGCTGCACTCTCTCCATTCTGTCTATGTTCTGTCGTAAATATGGGGACCAGAATTGGAAGCAGTATTTCAGGTGAGGGCGTACTAAGGAATTATATAATGTTAACATTGTTTTCTCCGACTTAAACTCGAACTATCTACCAAATCTAAATTTGCTTTTCTGACAGCTTCGATACATTACTTACTCGGTTTAAGAGTGTCAGCAACAATAATACCTAAATCTTTCTCGCGACTTGATTAATAGTAGTCAGCATGGGTTTCGACGCCATAAATCTTGTTTAACTAATTTGTTAGAGTTTTATAATGAAATAGTGCGCGAATACGATAGGCATAGAGCGGCTGACGTTATTTATTTAGACTTTAAAAAAGCGTTTGATACAGTTCCGCATCGAAGATTAATTGCGAAGGTTAAAGCGCACGGTATACGCGGTCAGGTAGCTAACTGGTTAGAGGAATGGCTTCGTGCCAGAAAATAGAGGGTCGTTGTTAATGGTAGGGAATCGGGGTGGTTGGATGTAGGTAGCGGTGTCCCTCAGGGTTCAGTGTCAGGCCCATTGCTATTCGTAATCTAACATTAACGACATAGATGTAGGCTTGACCAGTAACGTGTTAAAATTCACAGGCGATACTAAAATAGGCGGTAAAGTTCTTAACGTAAATAGGATTATGGAGTGGACGGATAAGTGGCAGATGCAATTTAAGATAGACAAATGTAAAGTTTTGCATATAGGTTCTCGTAACAACAATTACACCTACACGATGGATGATAAACAGTTAGCGAGCGTTGACGAGGAAGTAGATTTAGGCATACGCGTATCTAAGGATTTAAAAATTAGGAACTAGTGTCTGGAGTCTTGCGCAAAAGTTAATAGGATGTTAAGCTTCATAGCGCGTAATTTCGAATTTAAATCGAAAAATATTATATTGCCCCTTTACAAGTCCCTAGTCAGGCCTCACTTAGAATATGCCGTTCAGTTTTGGTGCCCGTATTTGTGTGAGGATATTGATAGGTTAGAAAGGGTTCAGCGACGCGCCACGAAAATAATTCCGTCACTACGTAACAAGTCTTACGAAGATGGGATTAAAGAGTTAGACTCGCATTCACTCGAAACTAGGAGATTAAGGGGGGAGCTTATTGAAATTAATTTTCAAAATCGTTAATAAAATTGATAACGTAAATTTTGACATTGTTCATTTTCGATAATAGCAATACTCGTAATAACGGATTTAAATTACGTGCAGACGTTTCATTACTAACATCACTAAAAACGTTTTTACGTTTAAAGTAATTGATAAATGATATAATCTTCCCGCGTCCGTCGTGAACTCTACCAGCGTTAATATGTTTAAAAACCGTTTAGATAGGCATTTTAAAAATATTAACGTCGTTTAAAATAAAAACAATTTGCAACAGGAGCTCTGGGGTAATGGTCGAGGTTTGAGTCTGTTGACGAGTAATGCCAGCTTGTGATATGCCAGCAACAAAATTATATTAAAAAAAATTAGACTAACACGAACTTAGATATAGCTCGTAGCGTAAACTAACCCACTTTTTGTTATACTCTTCATACTTTTTTTTTTCTCTTTTCTTATCCTCTCTTTACTTGCATGTCTGTAGTTTGCATGGTATGACAGTGTTTGAGTTACGACTGTGTTTGCATGGTTTGTAAGCGTTCTTATTTTACTTCTTTTCATCTTTCACCCCTTTCCTATTCTCTTCGACTATTTTTCCGACTTGTCGGCAGTGGCCGGCGGATGATGATGGCGAGTCTTTTTCTCTCTCTTTCTGAATGAATGTTAACCCACGAGTGATAGCTTTGCTACTTACTTAACCCCTTATTCTCTTCTTTTAACCCCCTACTCTCTTCTTTCTCTCGGGCTAACCTTAGAGTGGATCTTAGGGGCTTTGTTAGCCTTAGCTTCTGTAGATCTGTAGATAACACTCGTTAGTTCATTTGTCAAATTTCTGTCCACTCGAGTCTTATTAATATCCTCTTGAATCTACAAAATTCTGTCCCTGATTTTGTTCGTCCCCCGAGTTTGGTATCATCCGCAAATTTTGAAATTATACCGGGTGGCCCATTCGAAATTAAACAACTTTG
>JAJOZX010005540.1:10000-47500 GCA_023014485.1 Bathynomus jamesi | reverse complement strand
TAAGTATTTTATGGAAATGCATAGTATTATCTGGGTAATCGGACGCAATATATGATAAATCTTCGGTGCCGTGTCTTTGGCAGGCTTCGGAGAAACGCTGCAACGATGAAATGATGATGATTTGTACATAATAAATAAATAAAAAATTCCTAAAAAAATGCATGACGTAGATTAGATTAGTAGTTTAATATTTATGTTATCCTGTATTTTCCGCTGTCATCTCATGCGTAACTGGGTACACGAGATAAGTGTACGCATGGTGTGAATGAACTCTGAAGCTACTCTTTTCATTATACTTTTTCCTACTTTCCTATAAATCTTTCACCATTATTTTCTCTCGGCACTGTCTGCGGAGGAGGGAGAGAGCCTTGTCTCTTCTATACTATTATCACTATTCCCGTGTAAAGCTTTACACGTCTATAAGTGGGATAAGTTGCTATTTCTAATTTTTCTAGTTCGTTCTTGGGCTAGCCTAGAGTGGATTTTAGGGTCTTTGTTAGCCTGCAACTCTGTAACTCATTCTCTCATATTACGGTCAATGTCTAAACTAAGAAAATTTGTAAATTTACTGAAATTTTAGGCAATTTGTTAAATGCTCGATTTACTTAATACCTAATTAAATCTAACCTAACCACGAATTTTCAGGCAACATATTGGGAAATACCAGTGGGCATGCATATGCAGTATTACCAGAAAGGTTTGGTTTGGTGTGTATCACCAATTTAACACTGCCTGAATTTCAGTCAATTTATAAACTGCCTAATTTTACAAATTGACTGACACATACGAATGATATATACAGGGTGTTTCACAACCGGTCTGCCATACTTTGGGGGATGATTTGGGGGTGATATCGAGTAAAAAAAGTTAATACAACATCGATGCTATTTCCAACCGTTGCGGAGCTACGGACGTTTTAAGGTGCACGGAAGAAATAAATGAGAGTATTAATCTGATGTATTTATTGTTACATTTTATGAGATGCACCTTATAAATGTTCAAAATGTCCGCCTCGGTTTTCAATGCCTAGCCTTACTCGTTCCAAACAAGAGTCCACTGCCCATTGAATCATTTTGGGGTGTTCTCGTATGTAAGCAGCGGCATCCATAATCCGACGCAAGAATTCCTCTCTCGTTTGTACTTTGGTCTTGTAGACCATCTCTTTCATAAGACCCCATAAAAATAAACCTGACGGTGTTAGGTCCGGAGATCTCGGGGGGCCACGATATTGGACCAGCACGACCAATCCAACGATTCCCGTACCGCTGATTCAAGTAATCCGTAACATGACGACCAAAATGTGGTGGCGCCCCATCGTGCTGAAAGAACATCCTGCGCCTTGTCTCCAAAGGCACGTCCTCCATTTGGCGATGCATAACCATCCACTGGCAAAATTCAACACGTTTATCGTAATCATCCGGTTGAAGAGCTTGCACACGTTGCAAATGATAGGGATACAAACCCTCATCATGTATGGTTCGCCATACATGCGATGCGGATTCACCAATTCGTCTAGAAATCCTTCGAACACTGGCAGTTCGGCTACATTGTACTAGGTCCAGTATGCGCTCCTCCACAGCAACCGGCCGTCGTGCTACATGTTCTTGGTTACGTGAACAATTGTCCCTGTTTCCCTTAATCTCTGGTGTGTCACTAAACATTTGTTGGTTCGGTATTCGGCTATTCGAAAAACGTCTTCGATATTCCTCAACTGCCGTTCTGCTATCATCACAGAATCCATAAATGAAATGGATATCAGCGTATTCAGCGGGTGTGAACTGTTGATTCATTTTGATTGTTCACCTTAGCGCAACACAGTGTCTCGTACCACAAATCAGAACCAACTGAAAGAAAAACTGAGGATTAGTAGTGGTAACTTTGTTAACCGAAACTACCGCCAGTGCTGCCATTTATCGAATTACACACAAGTAGGGATTTGTTGTTTGCTCATCTTAAAACATCCATAGTTCCCCAATGGTTGTAAATAGCACCTATATTGTATTAACTTTTTTACTCGATATCACCCCCCAGAAAGTATGGCAGACCGGTTGTGAAACACCATAGAAGGGTTTGTTCTTCGGGAACCGCAATTTAGTGAGGAATAAGAGGACGAGAAGGTGGTACATATTTATTAATCAGACGTTTCTGAAATTCAATTTCCATCATCAGTGCTAAGAAGTAAAAATAAAAAATAAAAGTAAACAAATATAGTAAACGATTTTATACAATATATTTGTATAGTCTTATGATGATAATTTAAAATTTAAAAAAAGAAAAAATTACATAAAAGTAGAGCGGTAAGATATATAAAATAAATGTTATCGGGTGAAACTAATATTGAAAATAAAAACTTGCTGGGTTATTGTACAAGGGCGCGGGGGTTAATCGAATTGTATGAAGGTTGGGAATGGTTGACTGTTGACGTGGCCATGTTAGAAGTCGAAGAGTGGTGGCGCAATAATGGTTCAGAAAAATTATTTAGCTATGTTTAAGTTGAAGGCAGAATTGTAGTCGTTGAGGATTGGTTTTGTACTAAGGATGTATTGGGATTCGAGGATGCGGAGGTCGGTTGGTTGGTATGCTGAATTGATAATTTTGAAATTGGAGGGGAGTAGTAGGTGATTGTGGAGATGGCAATGATCTCTTATTGCTGATTTCGATGGCTTATTTAAAGGTCGTAGTAGGGAAAAGAAAAGTATTGTATATCTTTTTTAACAGTGGGGACTTTAAGGGAGGGGGTTGATAAATGTTATTAGTTATTTGTTATAAAATACAATCAGAATTTCGCCACCTACTCAACCCTCTTTACCCTCAAATTAACCTTCAATTTGTATTCACCAATAATAATAATAGCATTAAATCGTATCTCAACCATAAAGAAAAAAAAAACCCAGCCCCTTGTTTCGTCTACCGTTTACTGTTTCAACTGTACTCGCTGCAAAGCAAGTTATATTGGCAGCACCATGCGCCAATATCAAATAAGAGTGGACGAACATCGCGGCATTTCCACTAGAACCTCACAACTTTTAAATAAACTGTCGAAATCAGCAATAAGAGATCATTGCCACCTCCACAATCACCCACTGCTCCCCACCAATTTCAAAATTATCAATTCAGCATACCGACCTCCGCATCCTCGAATCCCTGTATATCCTCAGTACAAAACCAACCCTCAACGACCACAGTTCTGCCTTCAACTTAAACATAGCTAAATAATTCTTCTGAACCATTATTGCGCCACCACTCTTCGACTTCTAACATGGCTACTTCAACAGTCAACCATTACCAATCTTTATACAATTAGATTACCCCCCCCCCCCTCGTACAATAACCCGGTAAGTTTTTATTTTCAATATTCGTTTCACCCAATAACATTTATTTTGCATATCTTACCGCTCTACTTTTATGTATTTTTTTCTTTTTTTAAATTTTAAATATTATCATAAGACTGTACAAATACATTGTATAAAATCTTTTACTATATTTGTTCACTTTTTTATTTCTTACCACTGATGATGGAAATTGAATTTCAGAAACGTCTGATTAATAAACATGTACCACCTTCTCGTCTTCTTATTCCTCACTATATATATATATATATATATATATATATATATATGTGTGTGTGTGTATATATATATATATATATATATATATGTGTGTGTGTGTGTGTGTGTGTATACCTCTTCAAAGGAACAAGGTGCATCTCGGGTGATGGTATGGTGTGGCATTTGGAAGGATCGCATCATAGGCCCCCTCTTTTTCGATGAACATGTCACTGGAGGCACCTACCTACGTATGCTCAAGGAAGCATTTCCCAGTGTCTTGAACGAAGAAGGAAATTTCCCAACATGGTTCCAGCAAGACGGCGCTCCCGCACATTACAGCACCCAAGTAAGGGAATACCCGTACCAACAATTCCCTGGTCATTGGATAGGACGTCGAGGGCTTGTGGAATGGCCAGCTAGAATCCCGGATCTCACGCCACTAGATTTTTATCTCTTGGGCCACTTGAAAGCGCTGGTATACGCAGAGAAAATTAGGCGTGTTGAACATTTGCGGCAGCGCATTATTGGGGCATGTAACACCATTACTCCTGACATCATTCACCGTGTGCTTGCTGACTGGGTATCACGTCTGAATTTGTGTATTGAAAACAATGGTGGACATATTGAGCACGTTCTGTAAATAAAAGCTTTTGTTTTGCCTTTTTTTATTATTTTTCCTATGATGCCGGACTTATGGGACACCCTGTATATATACATACAAAATCGGCGCCGGCTCACTTTATAAACACGTCATACAGGGTTGAAACAGAGAGAGAGAGAGAGAGAGAGAGAGAGAGAGATGAGTAAGGCTGAACAAAGAGAATCTCAGTTTTAAGAACTTTTTCACTCTGTCTTAATGAAACAATTAAAATATTCAACGATGAACTTCAATTTCTAAAATAAGGTTTCTTTTTCCCCAAAAATGACTCCCATTTTGCTCCAGTTTTTATGAAAAAGGTTAAATAAATCTTTACTTTTAAGTTAATTTGACTTCATAGTTTAAGATGACGGGTATAAAACTTAAAAAAATAATAGCCATCCATATTTTTCATCTTTTGTAGGTCAAATGTAATGTTTGGAGGTTTCTAATAAATAAAAGTGTCACTTAACTGCTCCGGAATTTAGAGATTTTAAAAATTAATGACAAGAATTTTAAATGAAAAATACAAAATTTTTATTTTTTTGAAATGTAAATTTTGATTATAAATTGAGAGAGAGAGAGAATGTATGTATGTATTGCCTACGGAATCGCGACAATCTCGAGGATACAAATGGAGCCAATTGCGTCACGAATGTGCGTATCCCGACGTTTACGGTGTCGCGGTGATTTATCTTTATACTCGTAAATGTCACCCCATTAAAATACTAACTTATTTTCGTTTCTCTTTCAGACCCATTTGAAATGTGTGATAGCAGCACCTATACGATTGAACACCACATATTGGCTCGTACCTGGGTCCGTGAGCGATCAAGTGACGACAAAACCATTGAAAATATTCGTGCAGACTTCCAGGATCGATTCAGTGGTGCAATTCCTCCAAAAAAAAAGAGCTGCACGATTAAATCGTCTCCTTTTTGGAGGAGCAACATGATTAAATCGGTCCTGTGAATATTTTCAATGGTTTTGCCATTACGTGATCGCTCATGGACCCAGGTACTAGCCAATATGCGTTGTTCAATCGTGTAGCTGCTGCTATCACACATTTCAAATGGGTCTGAAAGAAAAACGAAAATCAGTTAGTATTTTACTTGGGTGACAAGCCATTATAGACACCCTGTAGGTTAACCTGTAAAGAAAAAAGTCAAGAGAATGAAAATAAAGAATACTGAAAAATCTTATACCATACTTACACATATCAACATGTGAAGCTTTCACACAGGAATAGTAGCAATCAGTAGCGAATTTAGGGGAGCGGCCGCCCCCTTTTTGGCTCTAGGTACCTATTTTGACACCCCCTATGAGCCTGAATAACACATGCCCAATCGGATGTAAAACAATGTGTTTTCTGGCTTAGCACTGGTAAAGGTATAAAAAGCTTTGGATCCGACGGCGCCTCTAAGTGGTCCGCCCCCCTTCCCTTTGAAAATTCCTAGATCCGCCGCTGGTAGTGATAGTAGTAAAGTATAGAATAGACAAGACTACTTCCGCCAGCCACCGCTGACAGAAAATATTGTGAAAGAAGTTTTATTGGGAAGTAGGAAAACGTACGATGAAAAGAATAATTTCGGAGTTCGTTCATACCATGCGTACATTCCTCTCGTGTAAAAAAAGGACAGCTTGATGCAATAGATTGCTTAATCTATCCACACCATGCAGTTTTTAACGATTTATTTGCTTATTTATTTATTATGTACAAGAAGTCATCATTTCATCGCCGCATCAATTCTTCGATGAATGGCAAAGGTCACCTTGCTGAGAGACTGACTTTTTAAAATTGTTTATATTGCTATCCTTTGCTCTAGAATTACTTGTATGAGGGAGCATTGATCCAGAGGCACCTCCAGCCGTCACCACCCCGTAATTTAAGAATTCCCCGAAAGTGTTATCATGTTGTACGTGATTTATCTCCCCCCAGCCCCCCCACCCATTCTATTTTTTCTTCCATTTATTTTAAATTTACACTATATGAAATATGTCTAACCTTTTCCTGAACATATTTACCGAAGTTCTTGGCAAAATCTCCTCGAGAAGGGTATTCCACCTCTTGACCAATTCATTATTGTGATAACCTTTTTACAGGACTTTACATATATCAACGTAGACATGATGAAGGTTTATTAATTTTTAATTTGTTTGTATAGTTCCACAATCTATTCTGTATAAACAGTTATGTCAGTAAGCGAAGGAACGTTATTAAAAATGTCACTCGCCTATGGAACAAGAGAGGGGGCTACGTCGTAGCCAATGTCGTAACACCGCTTCCCGTTGATCAGCGGCGAAGTTAAGCGACATTGGGTCTGGGTAGTAGTTGGATGGGAGACCGTTCTCCGCGTCCAGATTATGTAGCGGCCCGTGGTTTGGATCCCACGTAAAGCTGTAGGTCCCCTCCCTCGTATGACCTTAGATCAGTGGTTCTCAACCTTTTCTATACCAACGCCCCTTTACCAATTATTAGACCTCTCAACGCCCCGCCACCAGGAAAATTCAATTCTTAAGTCTTGGAATGTTGAATACGGTCATGCAAATCTTCCCTGGAAATGAAACAACAGCTTAACATAACATGAAAGAATTTTATTCAAACAAACAAAAACGCAGTAACGTAAAATAAAAACAATGTGCCACACAAAAATACTAGTGAGAGCCTTGCGCTTGGTGTTTTCCAGCCAATATCTTCACTGAAGGTTGGATAGAAGTCAGGTTCAACCTCAGTGCACCTGAGGCTGTTATATTAAGCCTGTTACGATATTTGGACTGCATGTAAAGGACATGGCTGAAACCCTGTTCCACTAAATATGAGGTAGGGAATGCCAAGAGAAGAAGACGAGTTCTTTTCCAAAGAACTGGATAACGTTGCCAATGTGTTGCCCACATACCACGCCAACCATCGTCATTTTGTACATCAACAAGCTCCTCCTGGATCTCAACTTCAAATTTCGTAACATCTGATTTGAAGGGCTGTACCACCCAGTCAGGGACGTCAAGCTTTTGAAGATCGCTGAATCGGATTTCCATGTCAGCCTTCATCATCTTTAAGTGGTCGATGTAACGGAGTAGATGTTCATCATCAGTTTCTCGGACACCTATGAATAAATTCAATAAAAGCACATTAAAAAACAAGTAGTTTTTAAATAAAATTTCTGAAATTTATTAAAAAGTAAGTATTTAGTAAAATCAATTACCTTCATCAATTTGGGAAAATGAGCCAGCTGACGCCGTCCAATGCCTTCCTGGTATATTTCAGCTTGGCGATGAAGCTGCAAATTACAGATTTGCAGTGAATCAGCGTCACTTCATTTCCTTGTAATTTAATGCTGATCTCATTCATTTTTCAAAGATGTCTGCCAGGTAGAAAATATCGCATTGACTTAACAACACTTGTTCCTTGAGAGTTGCATCAGTATCCTCAAAAAACTCACTGTGCTGAACAACTCACACAAACGGGAAAGACAATTGCCTTTCGAGAGCCAGCGCACCTCGGTGTGAAGTAGCAGACGCTCAAAAATTTCATCATTGTCCCCACAGAGTTGTCTGAACACTCGGTCATTCAGTGCATTGGCCCTTATCTTGTTGATGGCCTTAACTGCCACACTCAGTGACTCGTGGAGAGGAGGGCTGATTTTTTTCGCCACTAGATTATGACGGTGCAGCACGCAATGGATTGTCAAAATGTGTGGAGCCCACTTTTTCAATAAAGTAGTGAAACCACGGTACCATCCAACCATGGATGGAGCCCCATCGGTGGCACATGCAATGATGTTGGCAGCTGGAATAGAATTGTAACTCAAGTATTCTTCAACTGCATTAAATATGGTCTGCCCTTTAGTGTCGGTTTCCAAATACTTGGAGAACAAAAACTCTTCGGAAATTTCACCAGATGACAGATAATGAACATAGGTCATCAGCAAAACGTTATTAGCTGAGACAGTTGTCTCGTCAGCCTGAAGAGTGAACGGATTTTCTCACAGAATGGCACACAACTGCTCCTCACTATCCATCCAATCCTATTTCATTGATTCTCCTTGACAGTGTCATTGCTGAGGGGGATGGATTTTAGAACCTGCGAAGGGTCACATTCCATAACAGTGCAAATAGCTTCTTTAATAGCAGGAAGAATCAGCTTTTCTCCAACTGTGAATGGCATTCCACATTTGGCAATAAGGAGAGAGATATTATATGAGGCAACTAAGCACTTCTCAGTTTGGTTTACGTTCTTTTTGAATATGCTACTGATTGTGCTTCTGGCATGTCTTTCTTTGAGGTCTTTAAAGAATGCAAGGTCTTTGTCAGTTTTATCAGGATGGATTTTAATTATGTGCTCCTTCAGGCGTGAGGGTTTCATGGCCTCGTTAGAGGAAGCCGTTGATTCGTAGGAGAAGGTACGAAGCCATAGCTGAGATATTCAACATTATACTGACGACACTTTTTCTTGTCTTGTAACATCGCGAAAACTGTAAAAACATTCAGAAATTTTATTTTTAGTTAAGTTAGCCGTTAGCGTAAGAAATGTTTTTATTTGTATGCATAAAATAAGTTTTATGGTAAACTAGCCTAAATTATACTTCTGCGAGCTGAATATTTTGCTATATCTTTAACAAAATGGAATCATGTTTGCTGTATTAATGTATTTAAATGTTTTTCCTAACAAGGATGTTACTGACAACTATACTAGACTATATACTAGACAACTATACTAGACAACTATTTAAATGTCAGTTGACTAATAGAAGACGGCTTTAGTAAAATTACAAAAACACTTACCGAAAAAATGGCGTCTACTCACTTCTAATAATTCACAATAAATGACATAATTACTCAAGAGCCATCTATTGAGAGAATGTTGAACTTGACATAGTGACAATTCTCCCAGTAGATGGCGCTTGAGAAATTACATCAGCTGAGTGGATTCCATATTTTTCGGTAAGTGCTTTTGCAATTTTGCTAAATTAAAAGGTTCTAGTAACCTTGTTTCAGCCACTTAATTTCATTCAAACATTCAAATTTAATGTAGATTCCAGAACTGTGTAGATGAAATTCATTGAAACACATGAACGCCCCCCATTAGCTGACTAACGCCCCCTTTTTCAACTAACCAGCTTCTAACGCCCCCCGACACCCAGTGAACGCCCCCTGGGGGGCGGTACCGCCCCCGTTGAGAACCACTGCCTTAGATGGTGCGAAGGAGGTTAAAAAAAACCCAATCATTAATAAAAGAGTAAACAATTATGTAAAAAAGTTATTTAAAATTACGCCTATCATCTTAGTTACATATCAGGTTACTGTTTGAGTCTTAACCAATGACCCAGTATTATCCCGCAGAAGATTCATATTGCTGCTAATATCGTAAAAATCTGTAGGGTTTTCTTTATATTCACTAACTACTTGAATTTCAAAATCGTGTTTGGTACATCTATTTAAACGTTTTTTAACTTTTCTACGTAAACTTATCTAAATATTGAAGTAATGTTGCGAGTGTTTACGTTAACGCCTCTTGTAGGCTACATTTCTATCCCGGATTGCTTTTCCTATTTCTATTCTACCATTTAGGCTGCGCCTTCAAACTACTTCTTTTAACTCTTCTGAGCACATAGCGCGTGTCAGTATTTACGAATAGATTCTTGACATTAACCCACATGATAAGAACGCCATCTACCGCTGACCGTTCACTTCAAAATTCAGTTAAATGATAATATTGTTAAGGTTAGAAAATTCTCTCTAATTTGGCAAAAAACGCTCGTTTCTTCACTTTCTACAGAATCTTTACCACTTGCTTGAGTGTACTGCTACTGTACGATAGGATTTTTTTTTCTTTGCTACGTTAAACACTAAAGAAAATGCTATTTTTTACATTATATTAGAAAGTTTTATATGAAGGACTGTTTTTTTAAGAGTATTATTGTTGTTTTCAAGGCGGAAATTTGTTATATATTATTTTTTGCAAATATCCCACGTGTTCTAACTGTTTATATGCATATTTTCCTAAATAATAATTTTGTTTAAATGTTTACTAAATATGCCCGCGATATTCAAGATTTATACTAAATCCCGGAGAGTTCCCGAGATTCCGGTATTGCGCAAGTTTGATTGGGAAGAACCGGGAAATTTATGACCTCTAGTCATGAGTAAGTCTAAAATATTCACAATACCCATCGGCTCTCATACTTTTTGAAAGAGAAATTATCTTTTATATTCTACCAAGACGCGAATTACTTATTCCAGAGTTTTTCAAACTTTTTGAAGCCACGGAACCTTTATTTAAAAAAAAAAAAAAAATTCACGGTACCTTAACCAACAGGTAAAATTTTAATGATATAAGGCAATTGGTAATAAAGCACAATTTATACTCACTGCAGTTTATTTATGAAATTTACATATACAGTTATAGGAATTTCATAAATAAAATATATAAGTTTAGAAATTTACAAGACAAAAAATAGAATTTACTTTTATTGACGTATTTATCTTAAATTCCCCTCCCCACATTACTGTGAGCATAAAAGTATAAAAAAATATCATGTTTATTGTAAAATTAAAGTTTTCATTGCAAAATTTTAATAGTTAATCAAGCAAATAAATGTTCAATGACTCGGATGTAATTGCTTTTCTTTGGATAAAAGTTCAATATTACATTACTGTGATCATAACTTCCGTGAACTGAGAAAACTAAAACCTAAAAACATAGAAAAGCTCACCAAATCAATCAGACCAGTGCTCGTGGTATCAGCTGTGTTTTGTTTACAAAATGGGCTCCTGTTTCTTATGTGGCTGCGAGAGGGCAACACCTTATCGGATATCTCATCGTTTGAATTAAAATTCTCTCTCTCGCCCCCCTCTTCTGCCTACGCCTTTCAAAATACAATCACTGAATTTGCAAAATACAGTATATATCGTAAATTCATCCATGCCAGTTGGTATTACTTTATCTTACCCCTCTCTCCTTCTCAGTTTCTAATGACATGCCCCACGGAACCCCATCAAGTTCTCGCGAAACCTTAGTGTTCCGCGGAACAGTTTGAAAACTCCTGACCTATTCATTCACGTGAACACCAATCCGACTGAATATACTGAGAATCAATATGACCTAAAAATTGCGAATCACCCCCTTCTTCAATCCGCGCATTAATTCTAATTTTTTATTAAAGTACATCGCTTTACTTAAGAATAAATTAATTTCAACATTAGGTAGGTAGTACTCACAATTAACATGTTGTTCTATTTTACTTCTAAAATTTTTAAAATTACGCATTTAGTTAACAAATCCTTGGTCTTGCTGTTAAAATTACAGATTGTTCCATACCCAACGTATGAAATTAAAAAGTGGATTGACTGTTCCTACTGTTATGTTCTTAACTTTTTGTTCAATCCGTTCGATTTTGACGACACTTGTGCATATTCTTTTCTGTTTTACTGAATAAAAAAATAAAAAATATCACTATCCATGTGCCAAACTAATGAAAAACTTATTGAAATTGTTTTCACCTGTTTCTAAGAGACTAAACGAATTCTTACACTGTGACTGAAAATTGGGTGTTTTCTTAAGCATTTATTTTGTAACCAAAATAAAATTATTATTGGTTACGTTATTTCTTTTCGATTGAAATCTCCCACTAATCTCGGCTACCTTCGTATTAGTTTTTTATAGTTTATTTTAACTAGTTTAACATTTAATGTATTTATGGTGACATGAAGTAGTGTTAAACTCACTTCCCTTTAAATCATTCTCTGTACTCGAAATATTTTTATTAATTACATTAAAGGTTTTTTGTTTTGTACAAAGTGTCATTAATTTTCTTAATTACATCATCTGCAAATTTATAATTAATTTCTTTTATCAGATTCTTAAAAATTTCCTTCTTTAACCCACTTAAACTTTTCATCAAATATATGACTTTAAACTACAGAATTTGAGTTGTTGTTTTTTTTTACACGTTGTATCAACGTCTATATTACGTATAAATTCAAACCGGCAAAACTGTACACGAATGGTTTATAAAAGGCAAATATAAAATGTATTCCACAAAATAAAACTCTTTCAGAATATAGTAAATATTAAACATCACTTTAGAGGATAAAAGTTTGTATAGAACTACACGAAATTTGAATAAACAATTTTTCAAATGCAGTAAGTATCTTTCAAATAAAAAAATAAAAAGCTCTGAAAATGCACGCCTGGACGGCAAGGCGGTAGTTGGTTGGCAGAGACAGAGGCAGAGGCAGAGGGAGATGCAGAGACAGAGGCAGGGAGACCACTTTAAAAGGTATTACTGACGAATCCAAAACTTTTTTAACTTTTCGGATAACTTTAGGATAACTTTAAGTGGTTCACTATTTTAGCGATGAAATTCCATTTCCCCCAAAATTTATTTTATATATATATACAATTATATATATATAATATATATATATATATATATTATATATATATATATATATATATACAGGGTGTCCCATAAGTCCAGCATCATAGGAGAAATTCATATTTTTCTATTTCTACAAACCATAATTTATGCTCGGGATGCCAGTTTCCCGTCTACCATTCTGTTCAGTGACGAGGCTGTTTTTATGGAAATGGTGAGGTAAATCGACAGAACACCCGCTACTGGTCTCAAAACAAACCTCACTGGTATACCTCTTCAAAGGAACAAGGTGCATCTCGGGTGATGGTATGGTGTGGCATTTGGAAGGATCGCATCATAGGCCCCTCTTTTTCGATGAATATGTCACTGGAGGCACCTACCTACGTATGCTCAAAGAAGAAGCATTTCCCAGTGTCTTGAACGAAGAAGGAAATTTCCCAACATGGTTCCAGCAAGACGGCGCTCCTGCGCATTACAGCACCCAAGTAAGGGAATACCCGTACCAACAATTCCCTGGTCATTGGATAGGACGTCGAGGGCCTGTGGAATGGCCAGCTAGAAGCCCGGATCTCACGCCACTAGATTTTTATCTCTGGGCCACTTGAAAGCGCTGGTATACGCAGAGAAAATTACGAGTGTTGAACATTTGTGGCAGCGCATTATTGGGGCATGTAACACCATTACTCCTGACATCATTCACCGTGTGCTTGCTGACTGGTTATCACGTCTGAATTTTTGTATTGAAAACAATGGTGGACATATTGAGCACGTTCTGTAAATAAAAGCTTTGTTTTGCCTTTTTTTATTATTTTTCCTATGATGCCGGACTTATGGGACACCCTGTATATACCAATCTACTCGAGTCTGCAGCTATGGCAATCGAATAACAGAATCTACGATTGATAATATATTTGTAAATAGCAATGCCCTCGTAAATTCTGGAATTATAACCACCAACATCAGTGATCATTTTCTTACTTACGCTATATTCAATAACATTGTTCAGGTTGCGACAAAACAACTATTTATTACAGAATATTCTCAGAGGTTAACAAAAGAAAATTTATTGGGGCTGTAGAAAATACTCGACTTGACTGTGACGAACCTTTAAATGACCCAGATCATATGTTTCAGTTCTTCTATGACACCTTATTCCATATTTTTTTTTTAACCAGTTTCCCGTCTACCATTCTGTTCAGTGACGAGGCTGTTTTTTATGGAAATGGTGAGGTAAATCGACAGAACACCCGCTACTGGTCTCAAAACACCCCTCACTGGTATACCTCTTCAAAGGAACAAGGTGCATCTCGGGTGATGGTATGGTGTGGCATTTGGAAGGATCGCATCATAGGCCCCCTCTTTTTCGATGAATATGTCACTGGAGGCACCTACCTACGTATGCTCAAAGAAGAAGCATTTCCAAGTGTCTTGAACGAAGAAGGAAATTTCCCAACATGGTTCCAGCAAGACGGCGCTCCTGCGCATTACAGCACCCAAGTAAGGGAATACCTGTACCAACAATTCCCTGGTCATTGGATAGGACGTCGAGGGCCCGTGGAATGGCCAGCTAGAAGCCCGGATCTCACGCCACTAGATTTTTATCTCTGGGGCCACTTGAAAGCGCTGGTATACGCAGAGAAAATTACGAGTGTTGAACATTTGTGGCAGCGCATTATTGGGGCATGTAACACCATTACTCCTGACATCATTCACCGTGTGCTTGCTGACTGGTTATCACGTCTGAATTTTTGTATTGAAAACAATGGTGGACATATTGAGCACGTTCTGTAAATAAAAGCTTTTGTTTTGCCTTTTTTTATTATTTTTCCTATGATGCCGGACTTATGGGACACCCTGTATATACCAATCCACTCGAGTCTGCAGCTATGCAATCGAATAACAGAATCTACGATTGATAATATATTTGTAAATAGCAATGCCCTCGTAAATTCTGGAATTATAACCACCAACATCAGTGATCATTTTCTTACTTACGCTATATTCAATAACATTGTTCAGGTTGCGACAAAACAACTATTTATTACAGAATATTCTCAGAGGTTAACAAAAGAAAATTTATTGGGGCTGTAGAAAATACTCGACTTGACTGTGACGAACCTTTAAATGACCCAGATCATATGTTTGTTCTTCTATGACATCTTATTCCATATTTTTAATATTTGCTTTCTTTTAAGGAGAAAAACAATTTCGCCCAAAACTGTCGCAAATCCATGGATCACTCCAGGAATTATCACTTCAATAAAGAACAAAGATAAATTATTCAAATTCCAATTACAGAGCAAAATTCCTAAAATACAATATACTCAATACAGAAACAAATTAACTAAAATAATCAAAATTGCAAAATATAACTATTATAACAATCAATTTTCCAAACATAAAGGAGACATGAAAAACACTTGGACAACCATAAACAATCTTCTCGAAAAACAAATTAAGAAAAATTCAATAGAGAAATTAAATGTTGATAATAAAGAAATTACTGATGATACTGCTATTGCAGACTCTTTAAATGCACATTTTACTTCAATAGCCGATAAGCTTCGCTCACAATTAATAAATAATGATCACTCACCTCTAGAATATATGCCACTCAGCCCACTAAATTCTTTTCTTTTGTTCCTGCTACCTCTACTGAGGTCCAGAATATTATTGGTAAATTAAAAATACAAAAAATAACATTCATAACATTCCTGTACCTATATTGAAACTTGTTAAAGATAAGATATCTGTAACTTTGGCTAAAATTATCAAAATATTTCCAAAGGAATATTCCCATCAATGCTAAAAACTGGTTGCATAACACCCCTTTTTAAAGGGGGTGATCCTACACTAGCAACAAATTACAGGCCGGTGTGTTCGTTATCTGTGTTCAGCAAAGTTTTTTAAAAAATTGTAAAAAGTAGAATGCAGCGATATTTAGAATCCTACAATTTATTATCTCCAAATCAATATGGCTTCCGTAATAATAAAACAACGGAAATGGCCATTTTAAATCTTATGGAAAATGTAAATATAGCTAAGGAGAACAAAGAAATAATGATATCAATATTTATGGATTTGAGTAAGGCGTTTGATGTAATAGACCATAATATTCTACTTAATAAATTATATTGTTACGGCTTTAGAGGAGCAACCGGTGATTGGTTTAAAAGTTATTTGTTCAATAGATATCATTTTTTATCCGTAAATAAGGTTTGCTCAACTAAAGCGCTTGTCAAGCATGGTGTGCTACAGGGCTCAGTTCTGGGTCCACTGTTATTTTTATTATATATGAATGACCTTTCACGTTCATCTGATATACTGAACTTCATAATGTCTGCAGATGATACAACTGTCTCTTTTTTTCTTGCAAAGATGTTAATACAGCTAAGAATATATTTCATTCAGAATTCATCAGTGTAATGAAATGGTTGACCACCAATAAACTCTTCCTAAATACCAGTAAAACAAATTTCATGATTTTTACTAATAAAAGAAATGTATATCTTGATGAACTTAATGTTAATGAAATCGCCATAAAGGAGTGTACTGTAACAAAATTTCTTGGTATAATGCTAGATAAGAATTTGCAATGGAGTGATCATGTAAATTACATTGCGAAAAAGATTTCAAGGAGCGTTGCTATAATGTTTGAACTTAGAAATGTAGTCCCTAAACAAGTTTTATTGACTCTTTATCATACTCTTGTTCTTCCCTATATAACATACTGCCCCCTTGTTTGGGGAAACTCCGCTAACAACGCATTAAATGGTATCTTTGTCATCTAAAAACGAGCAATAAGGTTATTATCTGATGCTGATTTCCTTGATCACTCTAGTGCATTATTTAAAGAGCTAAACCTACTAAAGCTCAACGATATAACCAAACTGGCACATTTTATTTTTATTTACGAGTGTAAGAACAAAATCATTAATTTGCAATGGGTAAATAGATATTTTGTAACTCATCAAGAAATCCACTCGTATCAGACCAGAAATAGATCAAAGCTTGTTATACCTCAATTTAGATTGTCTTCATCTCAGAAACTACCCATTTTCATTGGATTGAAACTATGGAATGACTTGCATGCCGATATAAAAAATATTGTGAATGTAAATTTGTTTAAAATAAAGTTGAAATCCCGATTAATAATGGCATACTACAAAAATCTCGGATTACTCTGATTAATGTCCACTAATATTGTTTAATATTGTCCATTAATATTGTTTAATATTGTAATACATGTCTTAACTATTAATAATACTTATTTATTATTTATTTATTTATTTATTTATTATTAATTTATAACAACTAGCTGCTTATTTTTAATAAGAGCCCAGTAAAGCCTAAAACTTAAAGGCCAATTAAATATAAATAAATAGTCGAGCTTCACAATTATTCATGTCATTGTAAATTGAAAAAAATTTATTTTATTATTATCATAAAGGTTATTCTAATTATTCTACACACAGACCGTGCATGGAAGAAGGAACTCTTCTGGGAAAATTAAATCCACTATAGTCCGAATAAGTAATGGTAAATGACAAACACTATAGTTTTTCTTTTTCATGATGTTAGCCCGACATGGGCAACGGGTCACTCGCAAAGAGGTCCCAAAAATATAGCTTCCCTCACCAGCTATCTGCAAAGCAGATAGGATCCAGCTTTGGGACAGGATCTAGGGTTTAAAGCAGCCTAGCCCCGCTACATTTAGAACCTCAATATAAGCAAAAGACTCGTTGCATTCACGTCGGATTGAATACATCAAAGAAAAAGGGGATAACTATTCTATTTTTAGCCAAAAAACCAAAACTTAAACCTTAACCTCAGGGAACCATTCTGAGTTCATTCCCATCATGAAACGGACATGTTATATGCCTTGAAAAGTGGACGCTCAATTCTGCCAGTTGAGGTTTAAGTTTTGGTTTTTGGATAAAAATATAATAGTTACCCCCTTTTTCTTTGATGTATTCAATCCGACGTGACTGCAACGAGTCTTTTGCTTATATTGAGGTTCTAAATGTAGGGGCTAGGCTGCTTTAACCCTAGATCCTGTCCCAAAGCTGGATCCTATCTACTTTGCAGATAGCTGGTGAGGGAAGCTATATTTTTGGGACCTCTTTGCGAGTGACCCGTTGCCCACGTCGGGCTAACATCATGAAAAAGAAAAACTATAGTGTTTGTCATTTACCATTACTTATTTGGACTATAGTGAATTTAATTTTCCCAGAAGAGTTCCTTGTTCCATGCACGGTCTGTGTGTATCATAAAAACCTCAGGGAACCATTCTGAGTTCATTCCATATCATATATATATATATATATACATACACACACACACACACGAGGTTTCTCCAAACAGTATCCGGACTGATGTGATTATAGACAGAATATGGTACTTACAGAGTTTGGGGCTTAATCTCCCTCAAAGTACGCTCCTTCTGAAGTCACACACTTCGCCCAACGATCCTGCCACTGTTGAAAACATTTTTCGAAAACACACTTCGGAATGGCCAAAAGCTGCTCCGTCGAATTTCTTTTCATGGTCTCAATATCATCGAGTCTGTGTTCTTTCAGGGTTTGTTTGAGCTTCGGAAACAAAAAAAAAGTTGCATGGAGCCAAATCCGGCAAATATGGAGGCTGCTCTACTTGGGGGTTAACGTTTTTGGCCAAAAATTGCTGAACAAGTTGCGACGAGTGAGATGGCGCATTATCGTGCGTTATCCAGTCTCCAGACTTCCACTTCTGCGGCCGTTTCCTCCGAACTGCTTCACGTAGACGTCTCAAAACTTCAATGTAAAACTTCTTGTTGATTGTTTATCCCTGTAGAGCATATTCATGGTGCACAACCATCCATATATATATATACCCAAATAGCAAACAAAACACAAATAGCACACACAAATTTTTCAACATCTTCAACACAATACGGCTGCTAAGTTTTATACAGCACATGCAGCTGACACAGCTGGGAACTCTCGAGCCGGACCGCTACATGGCAAGAAGCTACCAGAACGGATCCATCTCGGAGGACCACAAGGCTACAAAACACGCTATATCAAAGGACAACGAACTTAAAATGCACAAGGGGCAATACAAAACAAAGAACATAAACATTGTCCTTGGCAAATATTCAAGGAATAAAACCGAACAATTCACTAAACAAAGTTTCGTACCTGAAAGGTTTTATGGACGAAACTAGGGCGGACATCGCATGCCTCACAAAAACGCATCTTAAAGACTGCCAAGGAAACTGCGAACACTGTATCGATAAGAAACGATTGTATATCGATGGATTCAACTTACTAAGAGCGGATAGAACAGCTAGAAGTAAGGTGACTGTGATATTTATGTACCTGAGAGACATATGACAGAGACGGTAAAAAATAAATCCAACAGTTTCGTGGAAACCCTTGCAATGAAAATAGAGAAACTAAACGTGGTACTCAGTCATCTATAGACCTCCAAACTCTCCAAATGAAAAATTTTCGGATGCCATTGATGATAGGAGAACCTTTAATAAAGTCCGTAAACTCTCCATCCCCTAATATAATACTCTGCGGCGATTTTAATTTCCCATTTATAAAATACAAAAAGGTGGGTAGAAATATATTTATACAGCAAGATAAGGGGGGCACAGGAGAGGACCAGGAGCAAGCAAAAATGCTGATGGCTCTCTCAAACGAGTTTATGCTGACGCAGGAAATAACAGAAAATACCAGGAAAAATAACTGCCTAGATCTGGTATTCACAAATGACACGAACTTGACTGCCAATATAAAAATAACTCCAACTATTATCTCAGACCACAATATAATCGAGTTATCAACAAATATGGCGATAATTTTAAAAGACAATACACATACGGAAGGAAGAAGCAAATTTGGGGCTTTTAACTTCAACTCCAAGACCATAAATTGGAAAGAAATCAGATCATACATGGCCCAAATAGAGTGGGGAACAGTTTTAGAGAATAAAACAACTGAGGAAATGGTGACAACCTTGGAAGAAAAGACGCTGAGAATTTTGGAAAAATATTCTCCAAAAGCACAGCCAAAAGGAAAGAGGAACTGGCTAGAGAGGCAAAAGAGAAGAATATTCTGCAAAAGAAAGAGAGTAGCGAGGAAGTTAGCTAATTGCGGAGACAACAATGCCAGGAAAGTAATATAAGAAAAACTGGAGAGAATCGATTGGGAAATACAAACTCTGATAAGGGGCCATACTGAGAAGGAAGAGGAAAAGGCGGCAGAAGCAATAAAGGAAAATCCAAAATACTTCTACAGCTATACGAAAAGGAAAACAAAAACGCGTGCTACTGTCGGGCCCTTAAGGAAAGAAAATAATGAACTAACAAACGATCTAAAAGAAATATCTGAAACATTGAGAGCCCAGTATGAATCGGTCTTCAGTACCCCAAAAGGAGAATGTATAACAGACTTTGATTTAACCTCAGAAGATGTAGCGAGAGCTATAGAACAAATGAAATCACAATTCAGCTGCAGGTCCGGACAAATTGAACGCACTATTAATTAAAAACTGTAAATATGAAATAGCTGCACCCTCAGACTGGATATGGAAAAGATCCCAAGACACTGGGGAAATACCGAGCATCTTGAAAAGAGCAAACATTGTCCCAATCTATAAAGGCGGGGATAGATCTCAAGCAAAGAACTATAGATCAGTGTCCTTGACGTCCCACCTCATCTAAATATTTGAAAGAATAGTCAGGGAGAAAATCTATGACTACTTGAAGACATTGGAAACTATTCGACGAAAATCAACAAGGATCAGGGCCTATCACAACTTATACAGCATTATAACAATATCCTAGATGCACTTGAAGACAATGAAAACTATGATGTCATATACACGGATTTTGCTAAAGCTTTCGACAAATGCGATCATGGTAAAATAGCACATAAAATGAAACATATGGGATGGATCTACAACTTCCTCAGAAAACGACTACAGGTGGTCAAAATTCAAGGTGTATCATCATCATCATCAGAATCGGAAGTACGCAGCTCAGTACCACAAGGTACAGTGCTGGCCCCACTCCTGTTCATTATCGTGCTAACAGACGTAGACAGTGGAGTAAACAGCAATAGTATAGTCACATCCTTTGCGGACGATACAAAGATCAGCAGAAAAATCAGCTATGCAAATGAAGTGGAGGCCTTGCAGAGGAACACAACAAAATATACACATGGTCAGAAGACAACAATATGACATTTAACACCGAGAAATTTCAGCTCTTGAGATATGATAGAAATGAGGAACTTAAACAGACTGCATATTATGCTCCAAATAGACAAGAAATTCAGAGAAGCAGGAAAGCGGTCGACTTCGGTTAATAATGACTGATGATGCCAAATTCGAGACACAAAATCAGATAGCTCCTGTCCCGCGACTCTTTTCGCTTTGTTTATTGCTAAGAACGTTCAAAAGGAGGGACAAGACAGTAATGATTCCCTTGCTCAGAACACTGATCATACCAAAACTTTAATACTGTTCAGTTTTGACGTCTCCATATAAAAAGGAAAAAATTAATAAACTAGAAGAAACGCAGAGACATTTCACAGCCAAGATTGATGGCTGCAAAGAACTCAACTACAGGGTGTCCCGTAAGTCTGGACCCATAGGGCAAAATTAATAAAATTACAAAATAGTCCAAAAATTTATTACATAATCTGTTCAAAGTGTCCGCCGTTGTGTCGCACACATAGTTCAAGACGCAATCTCCACTGCGACAGCACTTTCTGAATCACAGTCGCAGAAATTTCTTGACACGCCTCCACAATGCGTGCTTTAAGGTGGAAAATGTTCTGAATTTTGACCTCGTACACTTTGGCTTTCAAGTGGCCCCACAAATAAAAATCCCTATATAAATCCCTATTATAAATCCCTATTATAAATCCCTATTAAAAATCCCTATTAAAAATCCCTATTAAAAATCCCTATTAAAAATCCCTATTAAAAATCCCTATTATAAATCCCTATGGGTCCAGACTTATGGGACACCCTGTACTACTGGGAAAGACTACGGAAACTAAATCTGTACTCCCTGGAAAGAAGAGAGGAGGAGGAGAGGTTTACCATAATCTACATATGGAAAATTATTGAAAAACTGGTACCAAACCTAAAACTAAACCCAATTACCATCCAAACAACGCTGGAAAATAGGAAAGGCAGAATGTGTAGTGTTCCCAAATTAAAGGCCCGACAAGGAACTTCCTCAACTCTGAAGGAAAATAGCTTGGTTGTCAGGGGGCCAAGAATTTTTAACCAGATTCCAAAGCACCTCAGAAACGTTACAGGGGTCAAAATTGACGTCTTCAAGAGAAGACTAGATGCCTTGCTCAGAACGGTACCAGATGAGCCGGGTGTACCTGGCTATGTACAGTGGAGAACGCAGGAGAGCAACTCGCTCCTCCACCAAGCCAGGATAGAGGCGAGGCCACCAGCTTGACCTTCGTGTGAAGAAAGACCGACGCTCGGAACCCTAACGAGGTTATATATATATATATATATAATTTTTTTTTTTTTTTTTAAGTTCGGGAAGAACCGATTCGCCTCTATTTAAAAGGGCATATCTCAGCGGAAAAACAAAGAAAAAGTGAGAGGAAAGACAGAGGAAAAAAAGGGTGGAGGGGACAGTCGAAGTGGAAAAAGACCAAGGATGACAAGGACTGCAGGGTCGAGCCCCATCATCCTTGGGTGCTAGGGCCGGGAGGGCGCACGTGAAACCTCCAGGAACAAGCACGTACAAACGAGCACAAAGAGCACTAGCTTAGAACCCCCTTGCGGGGAATATATATATATATATATATATATATATATATATATATATATATGAGGAGTCGCGCGGCACAATGACGAAGCAACCAACGGACAAAAATTACATTTTCTCTAAATTTAAACGCTTCTCTTTTAACATTTTAATCATTCACTCATTCAATGTTCATAAATTAATTTCAAAATTAAAAAAAAATCGAATTAAATCTATTTTAATAAAGTTATGATGAGTCTTTTACAAACTTTGAAGCCGTTTTTCTGAAAGCTTTGTTTTGGCTCATTCGTCATTGTGCACGCGACGCCTCATATATATATATATATATATAATATATATATATATATACAAACTCAGAATGGTATATATATATATATATGTGTGTGTGTGTGTAGAAAGGACGGGGACCAAGGGCGGGTTCCCACAAAAATGCCCCTTTTTAAAAGGAAGAGAGAGCCATAATAAAGTCTCCGGTCACGATGCTCTTTTTTTTTTTTAATAAATTTTGAAAAGAATGTGTAGTGTGTAAGATGCATGTATGTGTTGTTGAAGAATAGAGGGAGAAATGTGTTTAAGAGCATGCTGGACTGCTCACAGGGTAAATGAGACATGGGGAAAAAATCATCAAGAGGGCAGTGACAGGAGAAACGGGAGTTCCAGCACTCCCTGTCTCCTGCTTAACGTTCCCCATCCGGAATACTTCCTTGGTCGATTGGTGTCTACACTTTCCTCCTCCATATATATATGTGTGTGTGTGTGTGTGTGTGAACATCGTTTCCTTTTTGTTGACTTTTAATGTTTTAAATATATTTTAAAACTAAGAATAAAATGTAAATATATTAAAATTAACTTTCGGTCCGGAGAAATTTTTTCAGATCACGTGACAGTTGTCCTGTTCAGAGATTCATTTTCAATCAGAAAGTTAGTGAACCACGATTAAACTCCGGAAGTTGCGTGCGAACGAGGTTGAATTTGTGATGGCACACACACACACACACACACACACACACACACACACACACACTTCACCTTTAATTTACAGGACAAAGGTCGTGTCCATTCCAAATCATGTTCTGTCCTTCTTATACAATCAGTAGATTCATAATTCATGACTCCCGCTTAATTCATAAACAAGTTAAACAGAAATGATAATCTTTGTACCAGATATTGAATAGAATAGGTTAACTCTGGTTAATTTAACGTAACCTATAATATATATACATATTACAAGGTGACATTAGTTTTGTGCCTCCGAATATTATAAAATAATAGATCCCATTTCTTTACCGCTTTAACAATGTGCCCAGTTCCCATGGCAACTGAAAACCATTCACGAAGGAAATACTTGGTTTTTCGCTTTCTTTACTTTTCTTTTGCGATTAGGTGGTGAGTTTGGCATTTGTGTTTGACGTATAAGCAATAGTACCAACCTTAAATCTAGAATTCAGCAATATGGGGTATTCTATTTGTAATAACGGATCACCTGAAGATCAGGGCCCCCAGCCTTCTTTAATTACCTTTATAAGGCTAACTAACGAAAATATCACGACCTAATCTAACCAATGCGTTCCTTTAGGTGGTCCGTGTTTTGTATTTTCACCTGGTACACCATTGGCTTCAAGTGCCCCCACATGTAAAAATCAAGGGGGGTGAGGTCTGGTGACCTCGGAGGCCAATCCAGTGACCCGGAAACTGCTGATCCAGCCACTGGCGCACGCAGATACCGTAATGGGGTGGCGCCCCGTCTTGCTGAAAGTACGCTGGAAATCTCCCGTCCTCGTTCAGCAGGGACGGCATGACTGTGTCTTACAGCGTGTTTAGATACATTTCGGCATTCAGATTGGTGTCAATGAAAAAAGGGCCAACAATTGTGTTGCCCCATATCCCGCACTACACCATCACTTTTCCAGCGCCTTGCTCTTTGAGGGACTCATCCAGTGCGGGTTGTCATCACTCCAATAACGTACGTTTTGACGATTAACCACTCCATGAACATAAAAGTTGGCTTCATCTGAAAACAGGATGCCAGCCGAGAACTCCGTGTCTTCGTCCACTTTTGTTCTTGCCCATTCACAGAATTCCAGCCGCCTGTCCGGGTCGTCTTCGCTAAGATACTGCAACATTTGCATTTTGTATGGATGCCATCTGTGCTCTTTCATAATGCGGACGATACTCCTTTGGCTGACACCGCATTCTGCAGACATCCGTCGAGTGCTTTTTTGGGGACTCTCTGAGAACGCTGCCAGCACCATGGTCGCTGTGCCTTCATCGGTGGCTGTTCGTGGACGGCCACTTCTCGGTTGGTCTGCAACACTTCCAGTCTTCTTGAACTTCTCAATGAGTTTGGCAACGGTGTCGTGTGTGATGTGCGTGCCGGGGCGTGTCTCCTGTTAAAATCCTCGGCAACCTTGCGACAGCTTCCTGATCCTGCTAGAACAATGATCTCAATACGCTTTTCTTGGGACAAAGACATCTCAGCACATCACCTGCAAAAAAATATAAAAAAATAATTCATTTATCATGACCATTTTGCCTATGTATGGAGACTTTTGACTCACCCTGTACATATGTCTTTATGATCCTCTGGGTGTAATATCAAGCTGAAATAGTCATACTCTTTTACTCTACGCATGCACACTCATATATTATGTCAAAGGTGTCTAAAAATAAAAATTATATAATTGTTCACATATTTGCTGTGTTTTTAATTATTTTTTGAATTGTGCTCATACCATCATTCAAATAAGTCATCGTACGTTATACCAGGCTCAAATGGACGTTATTTCATTTAGCTGCGCATGCGCACGCATGTGCACTATTAAATGCCCCAGTATCTGAAAATGATCAGTAAATATTTGTCTACTAACGGTGGGAGTTTGGCGCTTTTATCACAAAATAGGTTTGCTATGTCGGCGCACTAATAGACCCTAACACTCGGTAGCAGGACATCATTTAATATATCGACATACTGCTCCCCCGTCAGTCGTCCTTCGATCTTTGTAACTTCCCCAATTCCAACTGCAGATATCCATCCCCACACCACAGCATTAACTCATCTGTTCTCTTCTGTTGTTTGAATAATGGCCTCGAGAGATTTAGTACCGCGCGTACGGTAGCAATGTCTTGGCTCATGACACTCAGTGCAGAAAATTTTGTCATCACAATACGGCTCTGTGCTAAACATACTCTTCAGTGCCAAGATACATACGAGCAAAGTTCAGTCTAACAAAGTTTTTTGCTCTGTCAGTAAAGTTTTTTTTGGCAGGAATATGATGGCAAATATTGCTTTCCATCGAACGCCAAATGCCAACACGACTGCTACAAGGTAGAGTCAGTTGACGAGCAATGTCCTTCAAAGTTGATAATGGATGTCTGCAAACATGGTCACTTTATTGAATTTATTTCATAAATATTCATTTGAAAATGAGAGAACATTTCCATCAATATTTATATATAATATGTAAAGTTTATCGAGTATCAGTTAATATTATTCGGTAATAATAATAAAATAATAATTATTATTATTATTATTATCAGCCTTCACGTTAATGTATTTTTATTATGTACCTTGACTATAATCACAAACACTTCGGAAAACTACAGTAAATGATATGTGCTAAAAATACAATAATAATAAGTTGTAAGTTTACTGAAAAACTATATTAACAGTAGCGTACCTAAAGTATTTGGCACCCGGGGCGGATCCTTCCTTTGGCACCCCCCTCCCCATATAATTTTAAAATTTAAACACGCAGAAAAATGTATGTTTGCAAGTAGAAAACTATGAGCATTACTCACAAATAACTAGACCACTGACAAAATGAAAATTAACAGTATATCCAGTAAATAAAGAAGTAAAAAAAATTTATTGCAACAGAAAAGCTTCAAACAAGTGGTTCTCAAACTTTTTCCAACCAGATACCCATTGAGTTATCAGATTCTCAACCCAGACAAGCAGAGACAATTAATTATCAATGCCAATGCATTAACACTAATTTAATATAGTATGGTATAACGCTAGCTATTATAATTGATATCATTATTTAATAAGCAGTAAGCATTAACAACATATTAAATATACAATTGTAGTGAATACTCTTATTTTAGTTTTAAGATAAATGTTAATTTTACCGTCTTGAATTTCGGAATAGTATAAATTCATTTTAAATTAGTTACCCCATTATAATTCAATTGTGAACCACATTAATACTAATTTTATGTATACTATATTATTTTATTGTATGTAAACATAATTAATTATATATCACAATTGTCAGTTAATTATTTATATTCAAATATTTATTTTAATCTAATACCATGTCCATTTTACAAATAAATAATAGAAAACCAAAGGTTATATTTTCCACCTTTGGTACTGTCGCAGTTTCGCCTAACGGACTCAATACGGCTAGTGAGATAATCACTGGTTGGCACTTAACTAGCGGCAGTGCTTATGGCTACATCATCCAGGTTAACCTATACCGGATAGATGCGCTACGGTCCCAAGCCGTAGCTTGCCTAGGCCGACGACGACGACGACGTAAACCAACAATTGGTGACCCCGGAGCTGGATTACCCCTTCTACCCGAACGACTAGGACTAGACTGTAATGTCGTTCGTGCCCATCACCCGCTTCACCCGAACGACTAGGACTAGACTGTAATGTCGTTCGTGCCCATCACCCCCTTCACCCGAGCGACTAGGACTAGACTGTAACGTCGTTCGTGCCCATCACCCCTTCACCCGAGCGACTAGGACCAGACTGTAATGTCGCTCGTGCCCTCTGCCCCTCACCCCTGCCCGTGCGCTCTGTGCCTGCGCTCGTCTCAACCTCCACTCCTTCGTTGGTCACTTGTCGTCTTGCTTGTACGTCAGCAAGCATAGGAGAAGATGCCTGACGACGCTGGTGCCATCTCCCACTTGAGCGTAAAGCTCCCCGTCTTCTGGCCGGGTGATCCATTTATTTGGTTCCACCAAGTGGAATCACAATTCAACTTGGGAAGGATCACCGCTAGCAGGACGAAATACGATCATGTTTTGTCCTCTCTACCAGCGAGCATCATCTCTCAAGTCCGTGACGTCATCGTATCTACTTCCACGAGTGAGGACCCGTACAACGATCTGAAGTCTGCCATCCTGCGCCGCACCACTGTCTCCGAGCGTGAGAAACTACATCAGTTAATCTCAAAAGAAGAACTTGGAGACCGTAAGCCCACTCAAATGCTGAGGGCTATGCAGTGCGCTCTAGGCGAACGCGCACAAACCTTCGATAAGGACATCTTTAGACAGTTGTTCTTGCAGAAACTTCCTCCATCAGCTCAGCGTGTCTTGGCCACTATGGATCCTGCTACTCCAGTTGATAAACTAGCAGAAACTGCCGACAAAGTAGTGGAGATTGACACAGCTCCGGTCAACAACGTGAACACACAATCGGAACTGGAGTTGAAAGTGAAAGAGTTAAGTCAACAACTCAACCACGTTTGTTCTCTGCTACAAAATCAACGGCAAAGAAGCCATTCTCGGTCAAGATTTACGAAGAGGCATCGTTCGAGTTCCGGGAAGATCTGCTTCTACCACGCGAAATTTGGAAAGAAGGCTAGGAAGTGCATCTCCCCTTGCAATTTTTCGTCGGAAAACCCCAGCAGCGAGTCCTAATGGCGTCTAGTACTCGCACTGCCAACCTGTTATTCATAAAGGACAGGAACTCTGGTGTCAATTTCTTGGTCGATACCGGAGCGTCAGTCAGTGTATTCCCTCAAAAATCTGGTCATACGCACTCGGAATCTCCGCCTCTATACGCTGCTAACGGTTCACGCATACCCACGTACGGTACTCAGTCGCGTGAACTAAACTTGGGCCTTCACCGATCCTTCAAGTGGATTTTCATCTGTGCTCAAGTGCAGCATCCCATAATCGGCGCTGACTTCCTCCAGCATTTCAAACTCCTGGTGGATCTTGACAAGCGACGCTTATGCGACCAGGCCACACTGCTTTCTGTTCTTGCCAAACAGGTTGCCCTTCCGGACGCCTCGAACTCTGCACTTTCCCTCGTTCCCCCTAATTCCATGTACCAGTGCCTTTTCCAGCGATATCCAGGAATTCTTCAACCGATGCAGATGGGTGATACCATTAAGCACACCATTACCCATCACATTACAACAAAAGGTCCCCCTGTGTTTGCAAAACCCAGACGTCTTGCCCCGGACAAACTGAAAGCTGCCAAATCGGAATTCCAGCTTATGCTGGATCTTGGGATAATAAGACCTTCCAAAAGCAGTTGGTCTCTCCCCTACACCTGGTCCAGAAGAAGTCAGGAGACTGGAGACCATGTGGGGATTACCGATTTTGAATTCAACAACCATCCCGACCGATATCCGGTACCAAATGTCCAAGACTTTACTTCTCTTCTCCACGGCAAATCTATCTTCAGTAAAATAGATCTCGTTAAGGCTTTCCACCACATTCCCGTAGAGCCTTCGGATATTTCCCAGACTGCAGTTTGTACACCATTTGGGTTATTCGAATTTTTGAAGATTGCCGTTCGGGCTACGGAATGCTGCGCAAACCTTTCAGAGTTTATAGATGAGGTCACCAGAGGCTTAGACTTTGTTTATGCCATACATCGATGATTTGCTTGTGGCCAGCTCAACGGAAGAGGAACACAAGGAACATCTTTCACTCCTCTTTCAACGCTTAGAACAATACGGTGTTACTATTAATGCATCTAAGTGTGTGTTTGCACAGCCAACCTTGGAATTTCTTGGTCACACGATTTCGCAGCACGGAATTACCCCCTTCAGGACAAGTGTGAAGTGATAAAAAATTACCCTATGCCAAGTATCAGCAGTGAGTTACGTCGGTTTCTAGGTTTGGTCATTATTACCACAAGTTCATTAAAAACTGTGCCAGTGTTCTTGCTCCTCTACACGCTATGATCACACACAAACGCAAGGTAACGAAATTGGTATGGTGTAGCGATAGTTTACAGGCGTTCGACAATGCCAAAAATGCTATCAATAGTGCATTGTCTTTGTCATTTCCTATCAGTGATGCCCCCTAACTCTGACGGTCGATGCATCAGATGTTGCGATCGGTGGTGTGTTGGAACAAACCATTAACGGTCAACAAGCACCCATCGCGTTTTACTCGAAAAAGCTGCAGCCAGCCAAACGCGTTATAGTGCTTTCGGACGTGAACTTCTTGCTATTTACTTAAACGTGAAGCATTTTCAACATTTCCTTGAAGGCCGAGATTTTTGTGTTTTTACCGACCACAAACCTTTGGTCACTGTCTTCAATAAAAACAGCTGTAACCACTCTCCCAGAGTCATCAGGCAACTCGATTATATCTCGCAATTTACCACAGATATCCGCCACATCAAAGGTGTCTTGAACACTCAGCGGATGCACTTTCAAGAATAGAGATTACTTCTGTTACCCTCAGCTCTACACTGTGGAATGCTATTGCACAGGATCAAGTAAGGATACGGAACTACAAGACCTGCTCAGAGAAGACTCCACTCACTCACTTTCCCTCAAGAAAATGAGTATGCCAGGATTGTCTGTGCCCCTCTATTGCGACGTATCAACAGCTGCTATTCGCCCTTATGTCCCTCCATGTCACAGACAAGCAGTCTTCGCGGATCTTCATAAGCCTCCATCCTGGTATCCGTGCTTCGCAACACCTGGTTACCTCTCGCTTGTTTGGCCCTCGATGCGGAAGATGTCAAACATTGGACCAAACGTGCCTTGCCTGCCAGCGTGCCAAAGTCCAAAGGCACACCAGGTCCCCCTTTGACGCATTTCCGCCCCCATCCCAGCGATTTGAGGTAATTCATGTAGACATTGTTGGCCCTCTTCCAGTGATTCAAGGCCAACGTTATCTGCTCACCTGTCTCGACCGCTTTTCCAGATGGCCTGAAGCCATCCCACTTCCTGATATCCAAGCGGACACTGTTGCAAGAGCCTTTCTTCATGGATGGGTATCAAGATTTGGATTGCCGACAAAAGTCATCACTGACCAAGGTCGCCAATTTGAGTCTTCGCTTTGGAAGAAGTTTACCAGCTTGTTGGGTACAGTACATGCGCATACCTGTGCGTATCATCCGCAAGCTAACGGCCTCGTCGAACGCTTCCATCGCCAGCTGAAGTCATCCCTTATGTGTCACGAAGACTCCCATTGGATGGATAAGCTTCCACTCGTGTTGCTTGGTATTCGCTCTGCATTTAGAGTGATCTGAAGACTACAGCGGCTGAACTAGTCTATGGAACAACACTGCGGCTACCAGGTGGCTAACTTCACTGCAGGGGATAAGTCATGTGATCCTACGGAATTCGCTCAAACACTTTCCTCTCACATGCAGTCCCTTCAGCCTGTTCCCCCTCGATTGACTAGCCACAGAACATCTTTGTTTCCCCAGCCCTCCAGTCTTGCACCCACGTTTTCGTTCGTGTACCTGTCTCAAAAACGGCCTCTCCAATGTCCATATGACGGACCTATGAAGTTCTCCGACGTACGCGCAAATCATTCCTCATCCAGCGCGGTTCCAAGGTCGACAAGGTTTCTATCGATCGTCTTAAGCCTGCGTTTTTGGAATCAACTTAAGTGAGGTACATGTAGCTACCAAAAGGTCCGGGGAAATCTGTGTCGTTCGAACTCTTTGAACTTCCTCTCTGGTGGGGGAGTGTGTAGTGAATACTCTTATTTAGTTTTAAGATAAATGTTAATTTTACCGTCTTGAATTTCGGAATAGTATAAATTCATTTTAAATTAGTTACCCCATTATAATTCAATTGTGAACCACATTAATACTAATTTTATGTATACTATATTTTTTATTGTAAAATAATTAATTATATCACAATTGTCAGTTAATTATTTATTCAAATATTTATTTTAATCTAATACCATGTCCATTTTACAAATAAATAATAGAAAACCAAAGGTTATATTTTCCACCTTTGGTACTGTCGCAGTTTCGCCTAACGGACTCAATACGGCTAGTGAGATAATCACTGGTTGGCACTTAACTAGCGGCAGTGCTTATGGCTACATCATCCAGGTTAACCTATACCGGATAGATGCGCTACGGTCCCAAGCCGTAGCTTGCCTAGGCCGACGACGACGACGACGTAAACCAACACAATGATACTACACTGGACATTTTAAAATTGTTGAACTTGACTAAGCCAATAAGTATTAGTACTAATTCAATATAGAATAGTACTGTAGTTGTTGTTGTAAATCTGAAACGGTGTTTACTATATTAAGCATGTAAGCATTAATACATCTCCATGCAGTCACATCATCACCCTCTCTGTCTTAACATTACCATGTAGTTGCATTAAAACAAATCATGCAGTCATATCACCACCACCATCGTAAGATCACTACATAGTCATCATAAAAAACTCAGTCATACACATCATCGTTACTTCAGTAGTCATGGTTGTAGGAAGAAAGTCAAGTCTAAAGTTTAGTGCAAAGTGTGACTTTCCTGTCTCTTTTTACTGATAACCAGTAGTCACGGGGACCACCATTCATAAACATGAGTTTCTATAACATCACGACGATGCATTTACCGGGTATTATAACGTCATGACGATGCATTTATAAACACTTAAACATCACTATGATACCACATTGTCAAAAATTATTGGACACTGGTATAAGTACCATGATATTGTTATAAACACCAGCACTTTATGCTTTATCATAATTATTTAATGAAACAGACCTCATGTATGTGGAGTCAGTGTCAAATGAACAAGACTTGGAATGTCAGTTGCAGCCAGCTGGCTATGCTCAACAAATTGATGACTAAAACGTCAACAAACGTTCGCCTTTCGATATAATTTTTATCAAATATTTAATTTTTCGTTTGTAAATTTTGTATTGCCAATAAAAATAAAAATTTATTTTATAGTGGAAATTATCATTAAGCCGTTGTAATAGTTAATAGTTTGAACATTTTAAAATTTTTTTCTTACTTTGGCGAATTTTTCATTTGGTTTGAAAACTTGAACTGGTATTTCAACTTTCCCGATGGCCCCCCCCCCTCCTGGCTGTCACCCTGGGCGGACCGCCCCCCTCGCAACCCCCTTAGTACGCCACTGTATATTAATGATTTTTTTTATATTCATTTATAACTTTGCATATAATAGCCTAAACATGTACGTATATGAAAGTTATACAGAACAACATACCATTAGTAATGTTGTTCGCTTTGATTACGATTAGGGTTGCCAAATTTGTCAACCATGCGATGAGGGACAAATTTTTTTTTTTTAGACCAAATTTTTTTTCAAATGAAACGATTTCTTCAAGGGTTACAACAAACAAAATTAGAAAAATTGTATTAAAATAATGCTTAACAATTAAATATCGTGAATAATATTGACATTATTATACATAATATTGAAATATCGTAAATAATATTGAAATTATCATAGCATATTAAATATTGTAGTATACATCGCTTTACTAATTATTTGGCCGGGTCGAAATTTTATATTGAAAAGGTACATATTGTGAGGGGTTTGAATGGACACACAGGAACCCCCTCATAAATTATTTTCGCTGTTTAAAGCCTCCTACCCCTGGCACAATTTTTCACTTTTTGACCTACTGTGGCCCTGTATATTGAAGAATATTCCATTTATACGAGACTTACTCTACATTCAGGTTTTTTGATGACATAAATCTTTATTAAGTATAATATTTTATTTAATAATGTACAGTATTAGGAAAATTAATTAAATGCAACAATATATTCAGAAGAAAAAATTAGAGGCATAATAAATGTGCTAAAATTCAATTCACTTTTTCATTGTTCCTTATCACATCAAAAGGGAAGAAATTTTCAATATCATTAGGAAATTTTATTTCATATGTTTCTTACTCATTCCACTGGGCCTTGATTCTAATGAGTTTAAGATAAACTTTTGACGGTTGTCATATCCTATTCTTTCTTGACATGCCTTTGTTACTAGGTTCACTGCCCTTTCCACACTCTGACTGTGGCATGGAAAAGAAGCTATCTCCAGTGGTTTACATCGAGCCTGTAGTAGCTCATCGTCGCTAAAATTGTTTAGTAGCGGTGGAGGAATAATGATCTCTTTTTGCCAATCGATTATCTCGGTGTAGTCAGTATATTGGAAATTGAGGGTTCGAGGCAACTCAAAGTTTCTGGTACCTGAAAATCCTGTTCTTGAAAGGATGATTTTCTGAATAGCTTGCTCCCTAATTTCTAGTCTCTTGTCAGTTACCATTGATATGAGTATATTTTCTGGGTGGGCAAAGTAGGCGTTATTCTTTAATACTGGTTCTATGATTGATCTATGTTGTTCATCTAGATTTCGAAGCAAGCACATTAAATGCCAAAAGTTATATGCACCTTCAGTTGCATTAGGATGAAATTTTATCCAAAACCACCCTGGAGCATAGAACTGCATAATAATCTCGACTATATCTTGAAGGTTTTTATCGGGATTTGGCATTGAGATATATAATCGAAGGACCCTGTTGGCTAGAGTTAGCCAGCGAGCATGGTGAAGGGTACCTGGGGATCGAGTGGACAGATCTTGAGAAGTGTCTCCAGTTTGCATGCCAGACACATATAGAGATATCTTTGATCACTGCTTAGCTCCTTCACAACATTTTCTGGAATTTCTTTAATGTTTCCCTTTACGCGAGAATATTTGACTACCTCCCAGTTTTGTTAAATCTGTTTTCAGTTTATTCCCAATTGAACCCACAAAAGTATTTGGACCTGTTGTTTTACCATCAATGGCTTTGTAGACGTGCATAAAAGGCAGCTCATTCAAATGCAAGAGGCACACCAACCACTGCACTGGTCTGTTAAGATGAATTTCAACTAGTTTTATGGCTCCACCAATTTTTCCTGTATTTCAAGAGTACCATCACACAGTAAAGCTTTGATAGTATCTGTGCTGTTCGAGTCTGTAATAATAGTTATCAACTCTTCTGCTATGCAGCGAGCAGTTCCATTATCTGCTGTGACATGGTCTACATAGATGCTTCCAGGTTCTTTCACAATAACATAGTGTTCTTCTTTTATCTTTCCACTTTGTTAATGTGTTATCTTTCCTTCCATCAAATCCAAGGCACTCCATCTTCAGATTTTCGGATTTAGACTTAAAAGTATTTGTTTCACCCATGCGATTTCTTTCTCTTTCTAATTTATTTCTGTCAAGCATGTTGGTGTGGTTAAGGATCCCCATATCTTTTAAAGCTGCATTGACTATTGCAGCTGCAGCTCTACAGCTTACACAATAACGATCTGCTGTTAATGCTAGGTTTTTATAGGAGTGCCTGTTATGAATATTCTCAGTGAATTCTAAATCGGCCTCTCTGAATCTACATCCATGTCTTTTTCGGTATTTTCTATAAATTCCGATGGTAAAACATTGGTGGCTTCAGTCATTTCTTCTTGTGCTTTTAGTTGACGATTTTGTGCTTCTTGGGGCTCTTGCTAAAGATCTCTTCTTTGTTGTACTAGCTATGCGATCAATTGGTCCTAACTGATTTTTTCTTTGTTTTTGACCCACAAAAGACTCCCGTTCTGCCATTGGTATTTTATCCTTACACCTGCAAGATTTCCTATTATTTCCCTTATCGTAGCATTCACAAGAAGATATATCAAACATTTCATCATACTGAGCTACTTTTAAGGCAAAACTTTCATTTCTTCGATGTAACGGCACCTTGTTCAATTTTGAGGCTTCTTCTATTAGTCGACCAACTTTACCATTAATCGTGGGAAAAGAAAATTTCATCCAAATGTCTTCGATATCTTTTACAACAACCCTGTAACAATCATTAGCAGTTGCTGATCCTTTTGATTTAGCTTCTTCACGACTGTGCACAAAAAGGTAGTGTCTCACAACATCTGCTTTTGAAGGAGTCATAGCTGCTGGGAATTCCGTAGGATATCCAAAGGCTGCATTTGAGGACTTGCTTCTAGTAGTCATAGTTTATATTCAGAAGTAAAATAAAATTATATGTAATTTATAAATTATGATAATTCAAATTATAATTAAAGCAAATGCAAATTATTTCTATTTATCTGAAAAATTATTTCTATTTATCTGAAACATAAAAATATCAAGCATTAAACAAACAACTTATCATGTAGCATATAACAACATTAAACATATGCAAATATGAAGGTAAAAAAGGGAGGAGGGGCATGTGATATGGGTAGTAGGGTAGCACATGCTTGATTTTTTAATATTTTGTTAGTGATAAAAAAAAAACCTTCTCACATAATGTACTTTAAGAAATAAAAAATTTTCCCATTTAAATATATGCAAATATGAGGATAAAAAAGGGGGGGGTATGTGCTAGCGGTAGCAGGGGTAGCACATGCTTGATATTTTAATATTTTGTTAAGATGATAAAATGAAACTTCTCACATAGTGTACTGTTTAAGAAATAAAAAAAATTCCCATTTTCGACCCGGCCTACTAATTATATTATGACATACTGTATGTCAATAGTTTTCTGAACTTTTAATCTTCTTCAATATTTTAGCTCCATCTTCTGACTTCAAGTATAACTGAAATTCCTTGCAAGTCATGATTGTAAATAATTAATTCAAAAAAACATTCTAAATCTTTTAAATAAAATCAAGTGTGTGTGTGTGTGTGTGTGTTCTTTCACGCAAAAACTTACACGCAAATGCAGCAATTTACACCTGAACAATTTCTTATTAAAAGTAGACATACATAAAGATTTTATTTGAATTACACAATCTCAAGTTATGGTCAAGCAATCGCAGGATTCACACTAATTCAAAGCTTACAATATAACTACAGCCGAAAAACTGACAACTCGTGGCCAAACACAACATTTTATAAGCGTTATGGGATCACCTGAAGATCAGGGCCCCCAGCCTTCTTTAGTTAGCCTTATAATGCTAACTAACGAAAATATCACGACTTAACCTAACCAATCGTTAGGTCAACTGTACGCCCTTGACGATTGGTTATGTAATTTCTAGGATGTTCTAGAACATTCAACATTACTCTACAAAATTCTACAGGATCCTACATAATTCTAGAAAATTCTAAATCAATTCATCCCGAAAAAATTTGCTTAAAAAATATTTTTTGCGGGGCTGTCCCGCAGAATGCGGGACGTCTGGCAACCCTAGTTACGATAACGTAGCATATTACCTACTACAGATGCATCCTCACCTTCAGAGATTCTACGAGGACGACCAGATCTTGGTCTGGTAGAAATACTTCCTTCAGTATGGTAGCGTGCACCCCAGCGTCGTACTTTTTTTTTAATATTGAAACATTTAGCAGCTTCGTTAATGACTGATCCAGTCTCTGTCATTCCTATAAAGCCTCTTCTCATACCTTGTGTTGTTTCATGATAAGCAGTTTGTCTCTGCATGGCGATAGCTCTTGAAAATAAGTTAAATTCCCTCTTTGATTGATAATGTCGGAAATATTACTGAACGTATTTATTCCAATAAATAATTATGTAATTTTTGTTTTATTTTAAAGCGTAATTGTCGCATTCAAAAATGTAGAATTTATGACGCAGTTTCATAATTTTATAATTACTTTGCTGCAGTTGTTTACCATATAAAGTGTCCATAAAGAAGAGAGATTTGTTTCTGACGTTATAATGATGTCATATATTTAGTCTTTATTTCCAAATGTTATGGTGTAATATAGAATTAACATGGAAATGTACATTTAGCGACGCTATATATCAAAAGTGTTAGAACAGCGTAAAGATAAAGAAATCCTACACTGTGAGTATCCAACATTGTGAGTATCAATTCACATTATAGGATCGCGATAGTTATTATAAAAGGTAAACATATTACAATGGTTTTCTTTCGTCATATAAAATGAAGCAAAATTGAAAAGTGTTTCTTTCAATTCCTCATGATCACTTTCTAAACACTTTTTTAGGGATTTCTTTTTTTTTTTAATATCACTGGAATGCATTATATAATAAATGTATGGGTATATATGGGTATATTTTAAATTGGGAAGCATAAATGATTTACCCACTTCTTCAAAGTGCTTCCAGTGAAATCAGCGAAGTGGAACGATATTGGGTCTGGAAAGTGTTTGAATCGAAGACCAATGTATTTTTTTC
>JAJOZX010005540.1:0-5000 GCA_023014485.1 Bathynomus jamesi | reverse complement strand
TTATTTTTATTTTCTTTACGACCGTGTGACTCGTGGCCGTTTGTTAATCGTATATAAAATTAAAAGGGTTATATTTTCAGGCCCTCTTCGCGTACCCCCTAAGATTCCCTCGCGTACCTCAGTTTGAGAACCACTGGTTTAGAAGTAGTTCTATCCCGTTACCTCGCACAGCAAAATTTAATAAATACAAATAATAATTAACAAAATAAAACGAAACACGTGACATTAGATTAGGTCAGAAATGTTTGTCTATTAATGAATAATATTTACGTGTATTTCCACAGTCACATTACACGCAAAACATAATATTTGCCTTCAAAGAAAATTGATACAAAAGAATAAATCTCACGCTGTGTCGTATTATTTCTTGCTTTATTTTATAATTTACGGAAATAAACGCAATATTAATTCCGGCGCTTCCGTTTCCGAGAAAGTAAATACCGTGGGAAAACGGACGGACGAACCCTGACCAAAGTCTGTATCAATGGAAGGGTTTTGAAATTGTACCTATTCCGAGTTCTTCATTCAGTTTGTGTAAAGCGAGTCCGAGATAATGTAAATGTGTTTGTGATTAGAACGGGTATAATTGTGTTGCCATGGGGAGGAAACACAAACTTCATTCACGATATCAACTGCCAACGTAAGTAGCGGAGCAGTTGCCGCAGGTAAATCGATAACAGTCGTTGGAACGAAGGCTTATGGAAACTGCTTTCGGGGTTAAACATACTGTAGAGTTTGTTGTTTTGTTATCTGTGAAGACAAAGTTAAAATTTTTTAAGGAAAAATATTGTTTTAGAAGTTTATATATATATATATATATATATATATATATATATATATATATATATATATATATTTATATATATATATATATATACAGGGCGTCCACAAAAATGTATACACACTTTAACAGCTGATAGCTCAATTGATGTTTCTTTCTTTCCAAGTTAAACCCATTAGAATTAATAATGGCAGTCAGACTAAGCTTTGAACAAAGGAAATTCATTCTAAAATGCTACTGGAAGTGTGAAAACGCAGTTGAAGTGCAAAGACAGTTTAGGAGGGAGTTTCAAACAGATCCACCAACGCGACTTACCATCACTCGAATTAGAGATAAGTTTGAAGCCGATGGAACTGTTCAGAATGTCCACAAGAAGCGTTCCGGAAGACCACGGACATCGACAAGCCCCACAAAGCAAGAAAGAGTACTGGAAACGTATCACCAAAGTCCAAGAAAATCTGTGCGGCAAGTGAGTCGTGAGGTAGGAATTTCAGAATCGTCTGTCCAACGCATTTTGAAGCGCTGTCAATGGAAAAGTTACATTCCAAGATTAGTCCATGCTATTAATGAAGATGATGATGATCCGGACCGAAGAGTGGTATTGCGAGTGGTACTTGGCACGATGTGGATGTGGATTGGACGAAGGGGTTTCGTAGAATACCCTCCGCGTTCACCAGACCTCACACCACTAGACTTTTTTTTATGGGGATACTTAAAAGACAAAGTCTACGCTATAAAACCTGCAACAGTCGCTGAATTGAGAGCAGCCATTGAACGAGAATGCACACAAATACCAAACGAAATGTTTCGTGATGTTTGCGATTCCATTGCTTCGCGTTTCAGCAGTGCCTGGACCAGAACAGACGTCAGTTTGAAAACAGGCGTTGACAAACAATTAAATAATGTCTGTAGATTCTATTACATTTTGAAAATGAAATGTATTTTAATAAACTGCCTTTATAATTATTTAAAGTGTGTATACATTTTTTTGGGACGCCCTGTATATGTATATATATATATATATTATATATATATATATATATATATATATATCTATATATATATATAATATAAATTATTTCACGAAAGTAACGTGAAAAATATTTATGATGAATAAAACCACGAAGGAAAGGAAACACAGAATGGTGCTCAAGCGCTTTCTTCTAATGACATCCTCAGGAACACTGAAGTACATAAAGAGTTACAACCTATATATAGGTTACAAAAAAAAAAAAAAAGCATTGCCAAACGTAATTTTGTGACCGTTATTCCCCAACCGTGGATCCAACCTTTGTTTGATGAAATTTACGAGTTGCGTCGGAGAACTTCACTTCGTTACATTTTGGATCACAAAATTAAAAATCTCATTCGAAATAGTCAGTGGAGTAAAAAAGCAAGCTCAAAGTGTGTTTTGAACCTTTCTTCGAAAAACATTAGTGACGATGCAAAAAGTGCCCTTGCATATGGTGTCCTTTTTTATTGTTAAAAAACCTTCTGCTTTACAAATTTGTTAGTCTCGCTTGTTTTGAAAAACAGTGTAATCTCCCTCAGTCTTTGTTTAACATAGTTAAAGGCCTTGTTTATAGTGCGGCGAATAATAGTAACGAAGATACTGTAACTTTCCTAAACGTTTTCGCAATAGCCTCTCACAATTAAAAAAAGATGGGGAGCTCCATATTACTAAAGCAGACAAGGCTAACACCATAGTTATTATGGACAAAGTGGACTACATCAGAAAGATGAACGAGCTTCTCCGGAACCCCGCCACATATAGCAAACTTAGGAAGAACCCGCAGGATGACGTCATCAAATCATTCAATCGTGGTTTGAAACGCATTCTTAAAGATCATAAGGACTTAATTCCGCTTTTCATGTCCACTTCACCTTCTCTTCCCTACCTTTACGGTCTTGTTAAAACCCACAAACCTGGCAGCCCTATGCGCCCTATTATTAGCTCGGTGGGCTCTATTACTTATAAACTCTCCAAATGGCTTGTCAAAGTCTTGTCCCCCATTCTCGGAACTATCTCTGATTCATATGTAAAAAATTCCATGGATCTTACTGAAAAATTGAATAATGCACGTACTGAAACCAATGTTAGATTGATCAGTTTTGACGTTTGTTCATTGTTTACAAAAGTGCCGATTGACGATATGCTTGACTTTCTCTCCCGAGAATTACATAAGTATGACCTGCCATTACCTGCACACATTGTTTTGGAACTTATTAAGCTTTGCATCAAAGACTGTAAATTCACTTTCAAAAACGAGTACTATCAACAAGTTTTTGGGATGGCCATGGGCAACCCCTTGTCGCCCCTCCTCTCCAATATTTATATGGAGTTTTTCGAAATTACTTACATTCCGAGAATCCTGGGGGTTGGCATCCCATGGTTGCGGTACGTCGACGATATTTTGTGTATTTGGCCCATGAATCGTGACCTGGATGACTTCCTCCTTCAGTTAAATGATCAAGTCCCCTCCATTAAGTTTACTTTAGAAGTGGAACAAGACAACTCAATCCCGTTTTTGGATGTACGTGTACATAGGGAAAGCCCAGGTTTTAAGTTTAGTATCTATCGGAAAAAAAAAAACAATTTGTCCTACGTACACTTTTACTCGGGACATGACACCCCAACTAAGAAGGCCATTTTTTCTTCAATGTTTCTCCGCGCCCTTAGGATCGCCAGTCCGGAATACATCGATGCCGAATTCGGAAAAATCAACGGTATTGGAAGTGGTATGTGTTACCCACCTGCGTTTATGGAATGTTGTCTTAACAAGGCAAAACGAACCTTCTATCGTGTGAATAACAACACTCGTACTTTGTCAAAGCATATTTTAGTACTTCCATTTTTCCCGGGCTTTTTAGGCATTGCTAATGTACTTAAACTTTTGGATATTAATGTAGTATTTTCATATAACAATATTGTGAAAAATATCATAGTAAAAAATAGCCCTACCAATAATTCAGGCATTATCTATAAAATTGGTTGTAAACAATGTGATTCCTTTTACATAGGTCAGACGGGAAAGGATTTTCACACACGTGTAAAACAGCATCAATATTCCGTTAGAACGGGACAGTCGTCCAGTGCCCTTTTTGTCCATTTGTCAGAGTTATCCCACTGTATTGATTGGAATAATGCTTCAGTTTTGTTTCACTCTAGCAACATTGTTAATAGAAATATTCTTGAGTCTGCCATTATCCAACTTACAAATAACTTCAACATAAGCAAAGGTCTTTTTCAACTCGATCCCGTTGTTTTGAATTCGTTCAGAACGGATTTAGACAAGAAAAACTTGGATGCTTCTCTAATAACTTTTAATTTTCAATTTATTTTTATATATATCGGATTTAGACAAGAAGGGCAGAGTGCTAAAACCTGGGCAGATTTCCAGTATAAATTCGTATGCGCCTCTTACAAGTTTTATTTTTATTTTTCAATTTATTATTTTTTTTAATTAACTATAGTATTGGTTGGAAACAATTCATTTGATCTTATGTTGGATTCGGGCAAAGTGCTAAAATCGGTAGGTTTTCCTTACAAATTTGTATGCTCCTCCCACAATCCTTTAATTTTTTTTATTTCTCCGTTTATTGTATATATATATTTTTTTTTTTGTAACCTATATATAGGCTGTAACTCTTTATGTACTTCAGTGTTCCTGAGGATGTCATTAGACGAAAGCGCTTGAGCACATTCTGTGTTTCCTTCCCTTCGTGATTTTATTCATCATATTATATATATATATATATATAATGAAAATTATTTCACAAAAGTAACATGGTGAATAATATTTATAATGAAAATAACCACGAAGAAAAAGGAAACAGAATGGTGCTCAAGCGCTTTCGTCTAACGACATCCTCAGGAACTGTGTGTGTGTATATATATTATATATATATTATATATATGGGCTACGTCGTAGCCAATGTCGTAACACCGCTTCCCATTGATCAGCGAAGTTAAGCGACATTGGGTCTGGGTAGTAGTTGGATGGGAGACCGTCCTCCACGTCCAGATTATGTAGCGGCGACCCGTGGTTCAGATCCCACGTAAAGCTGTAGTTCCCTCCGTCATATGACCGTAGATGTTGCGAAGGAGGTTAAACAAACCTTATAATTATAATTTATATATATATATATATATATATATACACTGTATATATGGGATGCATTTCACAATTAAACACGTGAAATGAATGATGATGCAAAC